>CM031859.1:81881757-81943968 GCA_018697195.1 Certhia americana | reverse complement strand
CTAGTTTAAAACAGGTCCCAAGAATCATTTAATACTTTACCAAGAATATGGGCTTGTTTTTACAGCTGTTTTACCTGGCCTTAATTACTTGACACAGAAAAGTAAAAAAAAAAAAAAAAAAAGCTTAGTTCCTAATAAAACATTATTTTCTCAATTACAAAGTACTGAAAACTATATACCTAATTAAAAAAAACCCAAAAAAACTACTGAAAATAAAACTCAAATTTATGCCAAAGCTAGATTTTATACATATCAGTCCCTTATACAGTTCACTTGCATGTATTTGCATGATTAATAGCCCAGGTTCAATATGGGATAAGATAAACTATGCTCACACATCTCTCATTTCTCTCTCTCTCCCCCTATGTATTTATGTATGTATGTATATGTATATACATATATATATACATACACACAAATATATATATACACACACACACACACACACACCCCCCCCTATATGGATAGGTTTCCATTTAATTCTAGGTACAGGGAAGAAGTGAACACTGTTTTCATTATAACACTTCCAAAGAGACTTTGTAGCTAAAACATTGATTTTTCCTCCAATATATGTCAGCTTGAGAGCACTTTTCAACTAACACATTGATCCCTGAAGCAACTTTGATTTTAGAAAGTGTTTTTGTGTAACAGTTAGCAATCAGCTTCTCAAGAGGGCTCTCATTTATGGTGCATGACTTCATTCTGGACATTTTTCAAATTAGCTGACACCAAGATGCTTCAGCTTCTCATAATGAGGAAGAGTTATTTATTCTGTTAGCATATGGTGCAGCATTTCTGCTGTCCATCGAAGAATATAAGAGTTGCCAAGGGATGGTACCGCTTCATAATTATTTAGAGCCTCTCAAATTAACACCTTCATCCCAGTTTCTTGTATATGGACAAGATTTTTCTGAATACTATTTGCTGTTAATTTCTTCCTGAGAATCTCTATTTAACCCTGTGACTTCAAACACCTCCAGAAAACACAGGCAAAGGCAAATTACTAGGATTTTTAAGAACTATGCAGCTTATTATTCAACTACCCCAAGACAGGCAACCCAGAACAAACTGCAATCTTCTAACAAATGCAAATCAGTCAAGGACTGAGACAAATGCAACTCAGTAGGCACCTCAGGCACCATTTGCAATGAGGTCCTGTTTCAGCTCAGTTATGAATTAATATGCTAACCCTTCAAGGCACCACAATGAACACAAGTGAATGCATTTTGGGACATAGTTTGATTAAATCTCTGAGTTTACATTTAATTTAGAGAGGGCATTCTCTTAATTGTGAAAGCCTACTCATGCTTTGCATGAAAAAGAAACAATTAGTACAATCTGAAACAAAATGAGTGTGAAATTTCTCCATCATCCCACATGCCACTGCAGCAGATGCAAAGATGTGTAACAGCTGGTCAATTTAACTTACGTTCTCAGTTATTAAACACCACCTGAAGGTTCATTAAACTCTTTTCTACTGGAAACACGGTATAATGTACTTTGTATCCACAACACTAAGGATTAACCTGACCTTTCTGCTCAAAGTCACTCAAACACAAACCTAAAATAATTTAATTGTTTTTCTATTGTCACCTTTAAGAATTACATCTTTTGTAGGTGACCTGGAGAGTGTCAGTCATCTACCTTACTGTTCCTTTATGAGAAACACCATGGAGTTAATGGATGCTAGGGAAAAAAAAGGAAAAAAAAAAAAAAGGAAAAAAAAAAAGCACATTGACAGATTAAGGTTCTGTTATGCAGTTGTAAAAATCCAGGACTGAGAAACATGCATAAGTACTCTTTCACACGGCTGCTATCTGTGCCTGTTGTATGCAAATTATATAACAACTTTTGGCTATTCTTATAAAACTGCTTCAATAGCTCCTGGAAATGATAAGACATAACACTGGGACACTGCTTTTCATTCTCTGCCTGGAGAAAACTGAGATAGCGAGAACTTGGCCAAATACTGATTCTACCCAAAGTAACTGCTTGCCATATGACAACTACAAATTCTTTACTTTGCATAGCACAATAATTGTATGTAAATTAAAATGATTTCTGAAATCCATCATTACAGCTAATCTAATTATTTCATGTATTACAATCCTTGTAAACAGCATAGAGGATGAATAGCTGTTTGCTATCATTAAAACCTCAAATAAATCTACTCCTGCTTCAAATTTTGTGAGGTATGAAACAAAAATTCTGTTGCTTCCTGTCATGTGACCTCTAACACCTGGACTGTAATGAAACAACAAACTTTCCACCTTCACACTTGTACTTAATTAAGCTCTAAGACACAAAAGTTAAATGAAATGGCATACTGCAATGCAGCACAAAATGGAAATTCAAATATGTATTTGGCTAGTAATACCATTATGCATTCAGACACATGACCACATCAAAGCAAACAACTTGGAAACAATATTCTTTCCATGTAGTGACTTCAACACACAACAGCCCAAGGAAGCAATGAATTTTCTTTGAAGCAATCTGAACTATTAAAAATCTAATTATATTTTCTTTCCTTCTTCACAAATGTTTACTTTGGAATGGCATGAGTATGTACTCTTCAGACTACTTCATCATCCTGTTCCTTCCCTGACAACCACATTCCTTCAAATACAGGCAATGGGCACGAACTGAAACACTTGAGTCTCTCCATCTTAATATGAAGAAACACAAGACCCAAGGGATAGCCTGAAGCTATGTCAGGGAGGGTTACGTTGGATATTAGGAAATGTTCCTCTCCCAGAGGATGGCTGGGCACTTGAACAGGCTTCCTAGGGACGTGGCAACAGCAGCAGCCTGACAGAGTTCAAGGAAGCGTTTGGACAATGCTCTTGGGGACAGGGTGTTGCAGGGGATGGTCTTGTGCAGGGCCAGGAGGATGATCCTTGGAGCTGAAGATTCTTGTAGGTCTCTTCCAAATCTGTATATTCTGTGATCCAGTGAACACTTTTCACTATGACAGTGACTGAGCACTGGCACAGGTTGCCCAGGCAGGTTGCAGTCCCCATCCCTGGATCTATTCAAAACCATCTGAACATGGTCCTGAGCAATCAGCTGAAGGTGGCCCTGCCTAAGCAGGGGGCTTGGATCAGATGACCTCCAAAGGTCACTTCTGACCTCAAGCAGTCTGTGATTCTGTGAAATATGCAGCCATCTGACCAGTGACAAGAATCCCTCTCAACATAAAGCAGTTCTCATTAATTGCAGATAGAGCTAACTGCAGTACTAAGACTGTATTCCTGATGCTACTGTTTGAAAACAGGAACAAACAAAAGATTTGGACAGCATATGGAACAGTAAATCAATGTGAAAATCACAGGAGACAACAACCTATAAATACCCACAATCTATGGGTAAATATGATCTCTAAGAAATGGCTGTTGTAAAGGAAGCTGCAGCTCAGCTCATGGTGATGATCAGGCCTGAACTACATTCAAATTCGTCATACTCAGGATGCTCTACAGCAATTACGATAGTCCAAACCCTCAGGGAACTACAGCTAGTGCTGAATATAGCAGTCATCATACTGCCAGTCACACATGGAACCTGTCCAAACCTTAATCCTGGCTTCTCAGAGAGGAATTTCAGGTGAGATGTCAGATCTTATCTTTGTGATAAGTGTTATCTGCCAACATGGTACTAGAAGGCATCTGAAGGGAACCATGCAGAACACATTACAAACTGCCTAAAGCAAGGGTGAAGCTCACCTGCATAGCATAGATTTCCAAGTCTCTGTGATGGACTCCTACAGAAACTAAACCCTCTGCAAATATTATCAGTATCTTCTCTAAAGGCAAGGTATACCCTGGTGATGTAGCTTTTACTAACAAATATAGAACAGAGAATAAAGGAATGTATTTAGTAACAACCCTACAGGACTTACCTTGGGGAAAGAAAGAACAAAACACCCGTAAGAGATGCTAATCAGATTACTTGCTTAATTTCAGGCATTACAATAAAGATAACTGTATATGAAACAATAACCCACACTAAGAAGGTAAATTCATTAGAAAATGTCACAATTGAGCCAATACAATCAGCATTCAAGGACACTGTGAAAATACTGTATTTAGGGCAGAGGAGAAGCTACGCTAGAACACAATCCCACTAGAAGATCACATAAAGCCACCAAGAATTGAGAGAATGCCTGTGCTCTTGCAGAGTAAAACAGTACCATGAAGGGCTGCCAACAGCTTGGAAGTCTTCTTCTGTAGCTATTATTTAAATACAAATAGACACACTTTAAACACACTGGGCATAGGTTTTTGCAATTCTTAAAACATTCCACAATAAAGATGACTTTAGTCAGAAACAGAAAAATATCTCTGGATTTTTCTTAAAGAAACCATGCAATATTATTTAATTTCTCTCATGAATTTTCACACATTCCCCTTTTGTTTACAAACATTCTCCTTTTAAAACTAATTTTATGTGGATTTTCATTTCACATCCATTACATTGAAAACTAACTCTCATTTTTATTTTGTAATAATGACAAGTACTTAAAGCATATGAGATGTAAGTGTAAGATCGAAGCCTTTCTCCAATGCCAATATTCATACATGTTCACACTTTGGGACAAAACGTATTCTAGCCTGTATTCTACATTCAAAACTAGGGTATAGCAACTGATAAATAAGAGGAAGTATATTTATAATACATTTGTTTTCTTCTCACATAGAAAATATTGCACAGATATAATCAGTATTAACCATGCATTAATTTTGTTTAGTTCACTAAGTGTAAGGCATAGCTCCATTATTATTCTCCAGAGCTACCATCTTGCTTTGAGATTTACTGCATCTGTGATGACAATGACTGATGTCCTCTTTTCCACCACTATTCTTATCTTTCAGCTAATGAAAATTTTATTATTGAAACAGAATTTTATAACCAGTTCTGGTAATTCTTAACTTCTTATAGCAACTCTTATCTGCTAAAATTTTTGTATTGTGCGATCAACAGAACAAAGACAAGTACCATATATGAAATGAAAAATAAATTTAGAGATAATTTAAATGAGAAATTAAAAGCAGAATGAAAAAACCCACATGGAAACCATGTATATGAAAATATTCAAACACTATGAAATGAGTTTAAAAGCTATCAAAGTAGTGCTAGATGTATTGCAATCTACTGCTGAAAACCAAGTAGTAAAATATAGTTTTACTTATATTACCATTATCAATGGAAAAACTGCTTCAAACTATGCCTTTTTATGTCCTCAGATAGGAGACTTCCTTAGAGAGAATGAAAGTCCAACTTAATAGTGTATGTTGATGTTCTTAGGCAAATGGAAAATGTTTTTTCCTTCCCTTTACTGTTCAACTGAACACTTCTGTAATGTACATTTTCTGTATTCCACAGCTGAATTGCATCTTTCAGAAGAGAAAACCTGTTGGCAGCTAAGATGTGGATTCACACACAGCAGAATAACTGCATGCTAGAGACAGCATCAAACAGAGCTCACTGAGGAAATTTCTAGTTTGATTTGCTTAAAGCTACAGAAATAGAGATTTATTTCTAAGAACTTGAATGAAAACTCAGAATAAGGCATCTGATAACAATTAAGTTTTCTACACCAATGCAACAGAGGTAAAGGAAAAGGTCAGTGCCACGTTAAGAAATTAAATTTCTACTAAGAAGACTCCTAAATTGAGAAAAAACTACTTAATGGAATCTCTACAAGAGTCAATAGCTTCCTCTATGGCACTGACACAGGACAGTCCATCAACAGAACTAATATTATTTTAGCAATGTCTCCAGCATTATGGTGCTCCCACCTTCCCTTTTCTGTTTTCACCTCTCAATCTTCCATTCATTCACTGTCAAACACAAAGCAGCTGATCAATTCTTATCTCACTATTAGGAATGGGGAAATTTTCTAATTAGAACTGTTGAGGTAGTAGAGGGCACACTTCAGGCCATGCTGAAAACATTTTACCCTCCCTTTTTACACCGATGCATGATGTCCTTACATGTTTAATGAGCCTTTTACCAGAGAAAGAAAATAAATTATGCACAGAATATGCATAAAGTTGTAAAATGTCCTCTTGCAAAGGTTCATCCAGAACTCCAGTAAGAGCTGAATACGTTTTGTTGTTCTATCAAGCACTTCATATATGTTATTAGAAATAAGTTAGAAAGTAGACAAAAAGATATTTTACTGATTAAACATTCTCATTACCTACAGTGACCGGTAATTATCTACAGTAACTCCAGTAGTTACTCCTAGAGAGTGTCTTCAATGAAAGAATAAAGCTTGAAATGAGGAATATATCTTCCTCCTACTTAGACTGGGATAGTTGTCACTTATTTCTATGGAAACAGCCAAAACAGGAGGCTCTCAGCATCTGAGGAACTTTTATAACTATAAGGGAAACTAATATAAATAAATGGCTGTGCACACATGTACACAGTTTTCCTCTCTATCCTAAGACAGCCATAACCATATAATGTAATTTGGAAACCAGAAAAAACATCTATTCCATCAAATTATGACAAATGAAAAGTCTTTGGAAAAAAGTTGCTCTCAGAGTTAAAAACCAATATATCTTGCCCTAAGGAAAAAAAAACCAACAAGCAACAGTTTCAATGGTTTGCCATCATCAGTATTTCCAGAAGCTATTATATCCTATATGGTTTTACAGGACAAGCATACCTTTCACAGCCTCAGGCAGAAAACCCTCCCCTACTGCCACTTAGACTGAGTTCTGCACTTCCACGAGTCTGGTAGTTCCTTGTCTTGCTTTGATGAATGAAAGAAATTCTGAACACTTACAAGAAGAGCTTCTGTTCAGACAGAAAATACAGGAACAGTTCTTTTTCAAGCAGCTTACTCCCAATAAATCAAAAATATGCTATATATGGGGCCATCTGATTAAGAAAAAACCCTGATGTGTACATGCTTACATACTCCACGAGCATTAGCTGAATACTTTTGCTCACAACATTCCAGGTTTTACCTTGTGAATAAAAAGCCTGCATCCATACAGAAACTTCAACGAGATCTGTGTGCCCTGCCTTAACCTGCACTCACTTTTTTTTTTCATAAATTCTTCCTCTCTATGACATCTGAAGTTAGAAAGGAAGACAGAAAATTCTACATCCAGGTATAAAAAGGCAGTTCTCTATAAGGAAGTATTACAAACCAGACATACATTTGTCATCAAAACATGTCTTGCTCTGCTGCACCATGCAAGAAACTCCCCTTAAAAGCCCACATGAGCTCCACATTGAGAAGAGGAACCAGAACTCGTCCTTTCAAAAAGGAGTCTTCGCCTTTTTCCATACAATCTATTCAGCTATGTATTTCCCTCTCCCATGCTGCTTGCTCAGGATCACAATCTCAGACAAGATCAATGTTCACTGAACTATGCCAATGAAAGAACAGTGTGTAAGTAGAGTGACTCCTTAGACTGAGCTGCATAAAGCAACTGACCCATCTCCCCCTTTCAATGTTAAGAAAGTTTACTCTGGGCCTCACTTTTATTCATACATTACACAGCTCTATCGTTGACAGACGCACACAGAAATTACAATGCCTACAACCGCCTAAATAGTAGAAAATCCACACAATGAAATTCCATAAACACTACTGCCATGGTAGTAAATAAAACTGAAATTAGCAATCAGTTTTTTCAGTTTTGATGAAGATGACCTAGAAGATTCATTATTGTGGCTACAGCGCTAGGGAGTAAAGAACTTTTTCAGGTTTCCTAATAACTTTTCATCACCAGGGGTATCACTTGGTACCACCAACTCATGCAGACTCAATTGTTTATAAATTTACGAATTACTGAATAGCTTTGCTGTGCTCCAAGATAGTAGTGTGATTTTCCAACCCAGATGCCAACCCTACGTAAGTGAATACAGCACCATTGTTTAATGCTTTCGAGAAATTTGACAAGAATGGTGTGAAACACTGGCCTGTTGAAAATAAATAGCAACTCAAATTTTTGTCGCTATGTTTAAATTGAATCCGAAGATTCAATATAAATTCTCAAACTTTTATTTTTATTTTACACAATTCTCTCATCTCTTTAGCCCTGTGGATAGAGCTCTGTATATTCACTTCACTGGCTACTGGCAGAAGACAAGCTACAGCTGCAATTCCCTCAGAATGTCCAGGGGAGACAGATACAAGCTACTGAACTAAAATTAAAATTAAATATTAACAATTTTCAAAGGGAGCACAGTTTCTCTACAGATTCTCTTCCAGTTAGCTCCTATACCCTTCTCAATTTGTCTGTCAATACCTAGTAAATTAACCTTACCCTAAATTTTTAATCATGGGCAGTCCCATATCAAACACATACACTACTGCCAGGTTAGAGTTAAGATTAATTTTCAGTTTCTTTGGAAAAGTAATAATAAGCATACATACAGGAAAAAAAAATACTTCCTCTACTCATAGTCCAGTACATTTCAAGCGTGAACATATCTGAAAGCTTCAGTCAGAAATGAAAACAGTTTTGAAATCTCATTATAAGAGTTAAAGAAAAGGCCCAATCAATTTAAACACCAGACAGCTCAGATGCAGAAAAATCCTTCAAAAACGCAGTTCATATTTACCATTTATATCTACACGGAAAAAAAATGACAGGAAATTACTTACAACATTAGCAAAGTATAAAAATAATGTAAAGGTTTCACTTATTTTGTCTCAGTGAAAAACAGTAGGAGCATGCTGCTCAACATGTTAATGCACATCTACCTCTCAGAGAACCTTCATAACACTAGTTTTACAACTCTTGAACACTGTGGGTTCCATTTCAAGAATTTAAAAAAGTTACCAGAGAACACCTGATTTGAAAGGAACATTTCCCATTGATGATATAAGACAGGCAATGTATTGTATCCTAGGGATTAAAGCTGCTTCTCAGAAAGCTATCAGAGATACAGATGCTTTCCTTTAACCACTTTGTACTGCACTCTGTAAGGTATTTCCAGACTGACATATGTGTCATCTTCTGAATTAAACCAGAAAACAAAAAAGGTGGAGGGACAGGGGCATTACAAAGTACTGTCTAGTATAAGGGAACTGTTTCCAGCAGACACCTGCAGACATGGCAGCACAAACTACTGCCATCTAGAATACAGAGATCCCAAGCTCAGTCCCTCATAAGATGAAGGTTTTTCTGTTCAAATAGATTCCCCGTTTTCTTTTGTACATTTCTGTAGATGAAGTTGAACAATACAAACTTTCATACAAACCTTTAAAAAAACCCCAAGAAGGCAATGATCAATTCTAAGTTGGGCTCAATCATGATCACCTTTTTAAGGCAGGAGCCATAGCCTGTGAGGCCAAGCTAGAAAAAGCTAAGTTAGACTGACAGCATTGTAAGATTTCTTAAAAGAAGACAAGTCCAAGATGAAGTACACACCTCAGATTCTTCATGCCCATTGGGTGACAAGCTACACCTAGCATTCTGTGAAGGTCTCACTTCCCAGAAAGAAGGAGAATGATTAAAAAGAAAAATACAGAAACTTAAAATCAGTCTTACCTATAACTTATTTTAAAGTTAGAAAACTCAGACATGTTTTGTGCTTTATTGGTAAGCTAACATATTGACAAACCTTATGTTATTATTGTAAAACCTCTATAAAATCCCTGATGAGCAATTCTAGTTCAAGAGCAAAAACTGTTTAACAACATGGTTTGTTTTTTTTTTATTTGCAGTGCAATTGTCAGATTTTAAGTATATGTATTTCAACTCCTCATTTGGTATCTCATTTGGTAGACATCAGTGAAATGAGAGTTCTCCCTTTGTTCTTTGAAAAGATGAAGCAATTCTTTGAATTTATTTGCCTTTAATCCTCAAAACAATTTCTGTAGTTCACACCAGATGCCAAAAAAGAGTGCAGTTGGACTCAGTGATCAAACTGGTTTTAGTGCACTAGGTTATGGCTTCTGTAGAAGCTTTCTTCATACGTGTCATTACAGCAAGAGTTAGTCCCACCACGTGAGCACACAACCCGGACTTTTTGGTAGAAAAGTTTGCAACTACTGCTTTTGTGATCTAAATTTGAGCAGTATCAGCCAGATAAAGAAACTAACTCTAATCCTAACTTTCCCATCTCAACCTATCACTCCATCCAGTGCATGACTCCACTTTTAATTCCTTGTTAAAACCAGCAGTGTGCACCAGTTAAAAACGTCTGAGGCACAACATTAAAACCAACGTAAAGCAAATTTCGTTTTATAATTCAGCAAGTTGAATATAATTTGAAGACATTAACCAAATGCATTAAGAGAATACACCTTATATGATTCTGCTGCCACTCTACAAGAGAGCAAGCAGACGACAGAACACTAGAACAACTCCTGGAAAACCACAATTGTCCCCCAGAACAAACTGATGATTATTTTCTTTTTCCTCAGCTGCTGCATGCTGGCCATTCCACTAGGACAAAAAACCCACAACAAATACAAAAGAGTAAATCCCCACTTGCCTAAGGAATGCAGCACATTCTGACATGCCAACGTAAGAACTGTCTAAAAAGTGAGTGCTTCTGTCCAGAGCTGTTAACTGGTGAATTATTTTCCATTCACATTTTCTGTTGTAAAACTGTTTAGTGGCTTTCTTGTACACACCATCCCCCTTAGCAAAAGTCTGTGCTCCATCCCTTGTCAAATGCCAACTCACCTACATTTATACCTAAGCTTTGTCTCAGGGCTGTAAGCCTTCAAGTCGGATGATTAAACTAACTTAAAAGCAAAACAAATAATTTCTTTCTACATTATGAACCTCTTCTTGGTTTTGCTGAGCACTCCAGCTCTGTCTATACGGATCTCTTTGCTATAGTTAAAAACAAATGCTTCATCTGGAGTATTCTGAAAATTTTACAAAGCATTCAATAGAAACAGGATTATAAAGCCTGTTAAACTTCCATAGGCAAACAGAAAACCCTTATCAATAACTAGTTGAGGCTGACCTGAGCTGAATCAGAGCAAAAATCTATAGTGAAAGCATTTGCAAAATGCCAGCTCCAAACATGCACCCAGTTTTGTAAAAAGCCTCTGTTCAAACCAAACCATCAGGATTGACATTTAATATCCAACAGCTTTCCCACCTCTCCATACATTGCACAAAATTCGCATCACCAGTGTCACAAGGCAGTTACTGAAAAGGCATTATAATGTTCATTAAAGGCAGAACTCTTCAGAGTTGTTTTCCCTTGTAAACTGACAGAGATGGACAAGAGTATCTCCTCTTCCTCAGGAGTCTGCCCTTTTCTCACTCTGACTTTTGCTCATCCTTATCTCCTCAAGCACTTTTTCATACATGAAAGCAGAACTAAATCATACATTGATTTACACTGTATTTTTTCTAGTTGAATTCTACTTCAAGGAAAGTATTTAAACAATTAATTTTAATGTACCAGCAATAAGATTTTTTTCCATTATGTTCCAATCTGAAGACAAGAACAAATCCAGTAACAGAACATCAACATTAATTTAAGAGAAGAAGAAAAATTACTTAATAACACTGCAGAAGGATATCATTCTTCAATAGGTCATGGAGACATAAAACTTTCAACAAATTCATTCTTACACCACTGTATATTCCTGCTAATAGGCCAGGGCACAACTGAAAAATTGTTAATACCTTTCTGCACAAACTTACATAGTGGAAAAGAAGCGAACTTTTATAGTCTCTGTCTCCCTGATCAGCAATAGAACTAGGGGAAGAGGTGTGAAACCTCCTACTTGCTTTCCCTTGAGCAAAGAGCAGAAAATTAAATGCAACTCCATATTAAGCCTCTATTTAATAAGTGATATAAATACTACTATAGACATGCTCTTAAAGAGCTTGAACAGCACAGAAAAGCCACAAAAATAATTTGCTACTAGTTTCATCCAACCAACTGTAATCTGCAAGTACACTCAAAACTCAGGAAACTTTCTCTTCAATAACCCAGTTATGCATGAGGGTTTTGTAAAGGTGCTCGTGTCCTTACTAGAATACAGTACCATCCTGAATGCAATATAAGGCACAATATAAAACGGAAAGAGGAGTTTTCTAACACAAGGGAGGGGAGAAAAAATGTCTGTTTTGGACACAGTAAATGCCACGTCATTTTAACTTCTCCACCAACCCAAGTCTTTCAGAGAGTGGGGAATCAGAAAGGGAAGACTGTGGCCCAGACATATGCTAAGCTAAAGGGCTTCCACTGAGAGTCTAGAAGACAAAGCTCCTTTTGGCTAAGCAAAAAGGAAGGCTGGGTAGAAACCAGCAAACATCTCAACCCGTGCAGTTAGTTGCTTACACAGGTTCTACAGCTTCTCAGCCTCAAACCTGACGGAGAACACACAACAGAACATGGGATTTCTCCACCTGCTCCAGAATACAGTCCCACAGAAACTTATCATTTTCTTCAATTTTCAGGGCAAAGGAATTCCTTTGAGTTTCACTAAGAAAAGAGAAAGGGAAGAAAGAGATTCTAATCTGGCAGCTCTGGAAAGAGTTTTCAGATTTTAAACTTAGAAATGTTATTCTAATCCTGGTTCACAAGGACTCATTTTAGCCAAAATGTTTTATTATTTGGTGAACATGTTTAAAGACTGAGTCTTAGTCACTGCTCACATTTAGTAATTAAATTTAGAACTTCTCTTTGTTAACTAAAAAAACCCTAAGGGTTACCTACACACACTTAGAAAATAATTAAGCTTAATAATTGTCCTGTTTGTTGGACACCTACTGTTTTCTAGTTCATTTGTGTGTTCATGGTTTAGGAATACAGCAAACTGGAATTTCATAGCGTGTTCACAAATACAGGAACTTAAAATTTATTACTTCATTGAATTAGAAGTTATCTCAAATGCTTTGTATTTATTTAGAAGCACCAATACAGTTGGTAAAAATGTTTTTATGATAATAAAGCATTAGTAAAAATTTCACAGAAATACCTTCAACTTCATTTTTTATAAATTATGTTGTCATCACATCACAATTATCTGCTTAGCTTTTTTTTAATATAAAAATATACTTACTTGAACACCTTCTAAGTCTTACTGAAGAACAAGCTGCCATAAGAGCATACAAGATTCAGTACTTTAATTATTTTTTGAAGTCTCCTAAATGAAGATACACTCTCAAGTTCTACTAAAAACATCATCTTCAGAAGTCTTAAGTGAATGAGCCATATGTTTCCCTTCCTTGTAAGTTAAGGCACAATTAATTTCTCAGGCCCAGGTGCATGGACAGAGTCACAAATGACCATTCTATCTGCAGGGCGTTACTGCAGCTTGCTGTATGAAAGAGAAAACAGTTTCAAGTTAAAAGTATTACTCCTGCTCTCCTGCAAATGGACATTCTCTACTTTGTTAGAGTACCTGCAGAAAAGACCACAATAAATATCTTAAAATTCCTCTAACCAAGGCATGCTCAGCAGTACACAGTGTTGCTCACAATGTCAGATGTTTATGCAGTACTAACTCACAATAAATATCTCATAAATCTTAAGATATTTAAGTGCAAAATACCTTTCATTCTGTCAAAAAAGAACTCAAGTGGGAACAAATACATGAAATCTGACCTTTACATGAAGAAAAGTTCATTTAGCTACTACAAATAAAAACTGGTTCTGTTACAAAAGCTTTCAGCACTCTGCATTTCTAAATCTACTAGATGAATATTCCTATACATTTCTCCTCAACTGAAGCACATCAGGACCCTTTCAAAGAAAGAGAAAGGGGGGAAAAAAAAAAAAGAGGTGGAAAAAAAAAATGACTGAAATGCACTGGAGACCTACTGCTATCCACAGCTACCAGCTATATTGATTTGGAGAATATTTCTAGCCATCTTGATTTTGGATTCAGAGATAGTCTTTTTTACAATTCAATTGTACAGAGATTTAAGAACTCATGTAGAAAAAAAAAAAAAAGAAAATATTCATACTGGAACACATCCAGTTACCTCCAAACAGCTGCAGCCACATATCAGCTATGGTTTTCATGTGCCGAGTATAAAAAAAAGTCACTGCTATGTCTGCCTTAAGCCTTTACAGTCAAAAGTTTCCAGTCAAACAGTAATTTTAACTCTTTTGAAATAATAATTACAGACACTAACAGAAGCAGTGCAGAATGAAGAATAATGTTTAAGCAATTTCTAAACATTAACTTGTCTGTGTCAATTGAATAGATGTCAACATTCATAATATGCATTTGCATTTTTGGGATGATTTAAACCTATCACAATTTTCTCTAGGTATTTGCAAGTCGCAAGGGAAAGAAAAAAGAAGCTAATATTGTCAAACTTTAGTTTTCAAATTGCTGCTCAAAGTGCTTCAGCAGACGGCAATTCTGCTGAGAACCTGAAGCTAAGCACTGACTTTGCTGTCTATGAAGAGCAGTAATGCTACACTAAACATTGCTAGAGCACAAAGGTAAATAGCACAGTGCATTTCCTTTCTCAGCCTGAAAATGAGCCAGACCGGTATTTACTTCCACAAACACCCTTTAAAGTGTTAAAGTTTTGGGGGTTTGTTTCTATTCTGAAGCAAAACACATGACAGAAGGCAAAACTCTTTTTATTAAAAAGAGCAAAGCCTATAACTTACAGAATTACCAAAGAAGAAATGAGTCTTTTATTGCTGACTGAGCTCACCACAAACAACTTCCAGCGAATACCATGTCCACTTCGAGCAATCCTAAAGCATTTGAGATGTACAAGTGTACTTATCATTTCTAATGCTTACCAGCCCCCCAAGACATTTACTGTCTGCTCATAATTTACTCTCTACTTTTATGTGACCTTTTTAGCTGGACAGAAACGCCCCAATTGGAAAATACAAAAGCTCCGGTTATTTAGGAGCTGAAACCTAATAAAAATGCTACCAATGTTGCTAAACTATTAATGTAGATAAATGTACATAAATACAAAATAAATGTTTAGAAAGCTCCGAGGTTCTTCCTTTAACATTGGATCATGAATCTTGCATATCACAAAATTCATCTGTTCACTTATTCAAGTAATAGCAACAAACAGCTAGGATGTGGGTAACGTTAGTAGTTAAAAAAATATAAACCAGAGCCACCTCCTACATTTGTCTGATCAAAAGCCTTAATGAATAGGAGAGAGAAAAAAATCTTGCATTATGTTCTGAAGACTATTACCAGAGCTGCTTTTGTTGCAGCAAGAAAAGAGCAATCTCAGAAGATGTAATCTATAGAAGACCCCAATCAGATTGCTTGTTCAGCTTCAGCACTTCTGATCAACTGTGACAGAGCTTTTGGGTTCAACCTTATTGCAACCCAACAGCTCAGAATCCACACTCCTGATTCATGGTTTCCAAATGCTTTGGTCCAGTAACAGTTAACAGTTCCATATAACTTCATTTATTTATGCTAAGAGACTGGGGGGGACGTTACAGGATGGCAAAATCCTACACTGAGCTTGAAAAGTCAAGCAGTCTGAAATAAAGAAGTGCCTGATCTAATCAATCTTTTACACTTGTGATCTGACCTCTTTATTTAATTTTAAATTACTTTCATAATGCATGCAAGTCACAGAATGTCTCTTTTAGAGGACCCTTAGCTTCCTTACTGGATAGAATGAAAAACGTGCAATTGGAATTTTACAGAAAGTAAAGTAAAGCTCCTTTCTGCTCTTGACTTTCTTTTAACCCCAAGGAATATTTCAAAGAAAAATCAAAGAGAACTAAATTCTACCTACTTTCTCTGCTACAGAATTTTGACATGGCTTTTGTAATATATTTATTGTATTTATTTCCAGGATGTTCAAAATTATCCTTAGGTTCACCAAGACAAGCATTAAATACCTTTGCAGTTCCACAGAGGTAGGATGATGTGTATTTTTAGTACTTAAAGCCCCAAAAAATTTTATGTCTTGGAGGAGTGAGATTAAGAAAGAACTGCAGTTCCAAGGCTTCTCAGAGTTGATACCCAGTATCTGTGGATGTTTGGCATTTGTGCTTTAGATTCTTATCTATGTATAGTGAACAAGAATATCACCACCTCTGACTCACACAAATGTCAAGATGGTAAATTACTTGTTTTCTTGAAGCACTAGGGGGCTAATGAGTTCTTCAAAGAAATTCTCTAAAGAAAATTATTATTCTCTATTCAGCTCAATGTGCAAATGTCATCCCTATAATGCTGCAATTAAGAAGGTATACCTTAATATTACTTAATAGTGAGGGGGGCTATTCATTAGAAATACTACTGACCATGCTGCATTCAGAACCCCCAGTATCCTCACATCAAGACAGAGTAGTAGCTGTTCAAAGGAGAAATTTTCAGCAAACAGAGCTTGCCTAGATGATATTTAATGACTTGTGATTTAAACCAGGAGATTAAGCCAGTAATCTTGTGCTTTCCTGTACTCTGATCCTTTTATCATAATAAAAAGAGAGTTACAATGCCTACACACAGATTGGATTTATTACTACAGCACTATAACCTGTCTCATCATTTTCTAAATCTTCAGTGCCAGATTCAGTCAACAGTCTATGCTTTCTGCAAAGGAAAGGAACAAAACCTTACATGTTCAACTACTAGAGATGCAGTTATTTCAGGTGACTTTTCAAGAAAGGCCTTATCTGTATCCCCAGCATAGGATTACATATACACACCCCCCTTTCCCCCATAATAGAGAGTCATCTACTTAAAATTAAGGATAAAGACATTCCTGTTGAAAACTGTTTTAAGCTACTTTTTTCTCCCTGACTAATAGTTTAGCAATATTTAATCACTTATTTAGTAAGGGATATTTAATGCGATAACAAGGAAAAACATTATCTACAGGAGTATTTTCCCCCCAATGCTTGCAAATTAATCCAACAGTTTAAATTTTACCTTTTAAAAATTCCATCTCATTCAGCATAAAATGATACCTTCTTTGTCTCTGAAGACAACAGTCATTAAACTTCTCATTTAATTAATACTACATGCAAACTCACTCATAGACTGTTGAGGATTTTTTAAAAAAAGCAGGAAGTTATATTGACTAAATCTGCATGAGCAGTTTGCCCTCTGGTGACTAAGTTTGTGAGAACATTTAGCAATACATATAAGAAGAATGGCATGAATAAACAATGACTGGCATGTTTACAGGCTCCATAAGACAAAGCCTTAAAAGTTTTAAAAGAAATGGCATGCATTAATTGTAGCACTGCAGTAAGATTTCCTTTAAATTAAGACAAGAAACAAACTGGACTGAAAAAAAGTATCAAGAAGATGAAGAACAGAAATTCAACTGCAGAAAAGACAAATACAAACAAGAATCCAAATTCCAAAATTTTCCCTAAGACTTCTGAACGCTAAGAAAAAATAAAGGTAAAAAAGGTCCCTAACTACTTACATTCCTCAAGGGTATGAAAGGCAAGTCCAAAATCAGGTTGTCCAAAATCAGCAGGGAAAAATATTATCTCTCAGTAACTGATGAGGAACAGAAATGCAAGACAAAAAAAACCCAACTTGTCTAGTATCACAAAGAAATCCCCATTGACTGTGAAAAGCAACTCAAGTCAGGATCCTAGCTAGCTCTCTAGCTGCTAGATCACATTTCTTTCATATGAAATGGCTTAAAAATTGAAAAGTCATCAGTTACATTTCATTCTATTATCCAGATCTCATTTGTCCCATACACCTGCTTTCCCTAACGGCTTAAATCACCTTAGCAAACAGCTGTACTTCCCTTACAGCTAGCTGCTCAACAAAAAGGTTTTCACAAGGGAGATCTTTCTTGGTCATGCCTTGCTTGTGAATGCAAGGACTGTGGAAATGTTGTCTGAGTTAACTGCCATGACTGTTCATCTAAATTCTTTCTTGCTGTCCTTAGCTAAGTCTTGCTGTCAGACAATAACTACTTCCATTTGGAGATGCTCAAGCACGTAGATGTACAAGTTAATAGTAATGACAGAGGAAAGGAAATGCTGGGAGTGGAATGCAAGAAAGAATCGCAAAGAACAGTTCACTTCCTAAATCATTGTTGTGCCTTGCTTGAACTAACCAGGAAGTTTAGTTAGTTTGAAGATCAGTAGAAGGCTGGATAATTGCTTCAATGATCACAAATATTGATCATAAACACACATCTTCCCAGCTACATCAAAATGGTAACTTCCTCTTGGTCACCTACCACATAACCGTAGCACTCTAATTAAATAAACGCTGTTTCTACACTCCTTTCCTTATAAAGTATCTTCTGAAATCAGCTCTTTCACCATCTGGCACTCCTGTTCTCTCTCAGCCTCTTGTGTAGCAGTACAAGGGGAAAGAAAAACGTAGCTGCTAGTCCTGTCCAATTTTGATGGCATTAGCAATCAGAATCCTAGAAAACATGCAGTCAGTCCGACAGACATCCTTATGAATTCCTAAATATTCCGCAGGCAGTAGTGCCTAACACATTTCCAATGGCAAACTACATTTTATTTGAAAGACAAACCATGAATCTACATAAGACTTTTTAAAGGAATGAGTTGAATGTTTCTAAAATGTTCACTCTGACACTGCCTGCTCTTCTCAGGCAGAGAGAGTTAAATATCCACTTTTTATTCCCCGAAGGCTGCTGGTCCCACGCAGAGGTGCCATGTTTTATTTAAAACATGCTTTCTCTCAGTAACCACTTGTTCTAATTGGCAAGGCAAGGCTGAGTCCCCAAAGCACATAGCTCGTTAGATTCAGTTTGGATTACAAAAACACGATGAAACAAACTGCATCGAAATGTACAAATTAACAGCTCAGGAGTGCACGACACGGACATGGAATTAGATTGTAATATGGAACAAACTCCACAGGGAGGCTAAGGAACAAATCACTAGTGTCTCTATAAACTATAGAAGGGTTCCAAACGAGCAAATACACAAAACAGAGCATAGACTTTTCCATAAATCAAGCAAATTGCTAAATTAAAAAAAAAAAATAATAACATTCCCTCTTCTATCATATGCACACATTTATAAGAGAATGGAGTCATAAAAAAGTTAAATAAATTAAACCTGTGGGTTGCACATCCTCAATAGGTAACTCCAGTTTCATGCTGGCAAAGTGCAAACATCATGGCAATTAAGTCATATTTCTAAACTTTTTTTTTACATCAACACAGAACCTATACACAAGAGACTAAATTACAGCTGGTGCTTCAACAACTCATTTGGAAAGGTTATGAGTTAGAAGGGGAACAAGATATTAAGAAAAGAGAAAGAAACTGGCTTTACCATAAAGAAAAAAACATACTAGAAAACAAAGCTATGAAAAACTAAAAATAATGTAAATTTGAGGGAAAAAAAGGGCTTGAGCATTTTTCTTTACTTGTAGATCAATCTATATAATGGGGCTGGCAATCCCCTGAGACAAGAAAAAGAAAACACATGTGATGCCTTGTCAAGACAGAGCAAAAATTAAGACTCTTTGGTAGTCTTTTCAAGTAGCCAGTACTGAGAAAAGGTCATATTTTTGCTTAAGTGTAATTTATATTTTTAACAAATGAGCCCCAGTCTACTAGACTGAATTTTGCAAGACACAATCCAACAGCCACTAATGTCCTACAGCGTAGTTTGCTGATAGGATTGATTGACTGCAAATTGATAATAGTTATCAATTAAAAGGCATTCAATTTTACTAGACTGTGTTGGTGAAAATACACTTATGTGACAGGATGCCCCACTAACTTAGAGCAGCCAGAAAGAAGAAACGAGAAAAATCTGTCCTACCTCAATACACAACATTTGAGTGACAGCTGTGAAAAAAAATTCTTTCTTCCACTTAACAATTGCACAGAAACTTCATGGGTCTGTCCTCCATCAGTGCTTGACCCTTCCCACTATTTCATCCAGGGGAAGTTACAGGAGGATGAAAAAGGACAAAGTAATTGAGCACACCAAACCAGCAGCTGAGCCATTTGCCCTGCTGACACCCTTCAACGCACTGCTGTGCACACAATGCCTTCACACAGCCAGGTCCCAGGAAGGTGAGGGTTGTGCCTTCTACACAGCATCTTCCACACCTTTTTATAGAATGCACAGCCAAATCACAACAGTACTGACACAAAGCAACACAGGAGCACTGTACTCTGCAGCTTCCATGCCATGACAATGTAGAGATAGAACCCTCAAGTAATGTTTTGCTAACCTCACTCAACATGTGATCTGTATTTAACTCCAGCAAGGCTAAAAAGCTTCAGGTATCTCTCTCTCCCAAATTTCCAACTCTCCTTTATAAACTGAGACCTAGGAAGGTACTGTATAAATATGCTGAATGATTTGGTTGATGTTTGCTTTTGACAAACGTAAAATGATTAGTCCTAAACTTAGATCATAAAACTGTACTTGAATCAATTAATTTTCTCCTTATTTGTATTTCCCCTCCAAACTTTTAAGACAGGCTAGGGTAAAAGGAGTCAACTGAAAATCCCTTCTCAACCTTTCAATGAAATATTGCCCCGTTTTAAGAATCCAAACAGAACTACTACTCAGATTTTTATATTTTTTAAAGCCAAGTAATAATGCATAGTAACAGAGTAAAAGGAATTATTGGGGTCAGCAGTGCAAATTAAGCATATAAACACCTGAAGCAATTTATCCAGTCTTTTTTTTAATTCCACTTCATGGTGACTCTCCTTTTCAAGCTTAGCACACATCTCATATTTCAAGCTTATTAATTATGCTAAGACATCTTCTTCCTACTAAGTTTACCCATTTAGAAATCCTTTGGGTACAGAGTAAATGAAATTGAATGTATGCCAAACAATATCTATGGTTATATCTGAAATTTTATATTCTTTACTAGAAGGTTCTCTAGAAATAAACATTTTTGTTGCCACTGTAACAGCTATACATTATTCCAAATAAATATTTAGCTGCAAGCTCGACTGTGTTAAAAAAGTTAAAGATGAAGCTTGACTACTTCAAGCTCTAGCCAGTGAGAGCCTTTTTTTGTAGCAAGTGGTCCATGTACTTCAAATTACAAAGATGTGAATACAGCAGCAAATTCTAACCTAATGAAGCAACATATTGAGGCACTGGCTTCTATTAAGAACCAACAAAGGAAATATTATACTGAAAGAAGAAATGTCTTGTGTAGCGGTCAAGAAAACTAGTTCTTAGTGATGTTTTCAAATTTCTAGAAACACTTCTTGCTGCTTTTCTAACAAAGTACTAAAACTTCTAGATTCACATCAGAAATTACGAGCATATGAAACATACAAACAACAGATTCAGATTAGAACTGAAAACTTTATGGGCACAATGCTGAATGAAGCATCATTTAGTAATTACCATACAATAGGATACAGCTAAAAAAAGCTTAATTTGAACTACCAACACACAAGATGCACCTGCTGAAAAGGTTTCCAGTAAGCAAGCTGAAAGCTTGACTAAGAATCAAACCAGCAGTTAATTAGCAGCAAAATCTATTTAGGCAGGAACGCTGATTTTTGCCAGCTCATGCTTACAATAGGAGTCGTTACTGCCAGACATGGCAGCAATAACAGACAAGTTCTAAAGAGCTCCCAAGATTTAGAAAAACTGAGAGAAAAGGAAATTGTACTTTTCGGTAAGTCTGAGACACAGAAAAACGCCAATTTTGTAAGCGCAAAAAACTGCATGTGATTTAGGACAAAATAATGGTCTGCTCAACAAAGGAGGAAGGTTAAGATATGCAAAAATATGAAGTAACTCTATAGTCAGACATATGAGTTCAGGCATTAGGTGAATAATCTGACATTTCTAGACTCAGACGATATACAGTACATATTAATATCTATTTTTCTTTTTCTCTCTTTGTAAGATCTTTTCGATTCAGGAACATAAAAAATGCTACCAATGTTTCAAAATCTTGCAATAACCCAGCACAGAGTTAAGCATATGTATTGAAAAGACAGATGCGGTTCTAGCAATACTGACTTTCCACTAGTATAATGAAGATGAAAAATTTCTTTACTCATCATGAATCCAGTAATTAAAAAAATTATTTTATTTCAACCTAAAAATAAGACCAAACTATAAGGTGAAGACCCTAAACCTCAGACAGTTCTCGGGTTACATGGCTGAGCTATTTTTTCAGTGACACTGATCTAGTAGTTTGCACAACATGAATATAAATATTGCACAACTGCATTAAGGGACGGATATCTTCCTCTGGAAGTTTCAATTACATGTTCAGACAAAATGCCTATGATTTCAATTCATAAATCCATGAATATTCTAATCGTATTTTATCTTCCAGTTTTGCAACTGCATCTCTCCACCAAACAATCCAATGCTGCACTTACCTTTAAGTTCACACAATACTGAAAAAGTTGAAACCCACTTCCTGTACCTCTCTTCCATTGCTGATAGGAACATAACACAAATTAAGCCTTCCAGGCTTCAAATCAAGTGGGCTAAAGATAGACTGCATTTTTGGGGGGTGACGTAAGTAGAAAGTGTAGTCTTATCATTTTCTCGATTGAAACTTTTTTTCTTACTCTGTAATAGTTCATTCTGTGACTGATCCCAGAGGTTCCAATTAAAATTGAATTCTTGAGGTACCAGGTGCTGTTCCATGAATGCCAAATTCCTGCCTGAAAGATCCTACTTTATCAAGTGGCATTTCAAAAAGTACTCAAACAATGTCCCTACTTGAAGTTGATACTAGAACTTCTATACACCTAATGGGAG
This sequence comes from Certhia americana, assembly GCA_018697195.1. Classification (NCBI taxonomy): domain Eukaryota; kingdom Metazoa; phylum Chordata; class Aves; order Passeriformes; family Certhiidae; genus Certhia; species Certhia americana. The sequence continues at coordinate 81,921,330 of CM031859.1, read as the reverse complement.
CAAGGATAGGTTAATAGAGAGTACTTTTGGAAATTTTAACTCATCACTATCCTGTATATAATCACTCAGAATCTACAATTTACCATACTGAAAGAAGAAAGGCTGCAGCATTCTTGAAAGATACAGCGTTACTAAGGGAGATACTCCATCCATAATTTACAATATTTTACTTACCAGCCTATATTCGGGAAAAAAAAAACCAAAAAAACACCAAAAAAACCTCCAAAACCCACACCACTTTACTGCATTTGTATTCTGGATGCATGGGAAGTCTGAAGCAACTGTCTTCACCAGCTAAAGAGCGTATTTGCTCTGAAGCACTTCAATATGTAGGGTTACACTTGTATCTGAAGACTGAGGCATTGATACCACATGGTCAGCACTGAATTGGGGACAGAATGCTGTGAAGTACTTTGCAGAAGTACAATTAAATTGAAATTATTTCAGAGAAGTTCTTGAACATTTCAGAGTCTGTAGCTTCCACAGGGTTTAAGTAAAACAAGTCAGGTATTCCTTATTGAACAGGCAGATGGTGTGAAGAGGAGGCAAAGATAGCTGAAGAGAGTAGCTAACTTCAAGCTCTTCTACAGTACTTATCCACCCTAACAACTCGTTTGTGGCAAATGAACAGCAATTTTGAGGTTGCACAGAAGAGCTTAGTGAACTTTCTGGATCTAGATCTAAACACTGGGCACAGGCAAAGGGCTGCATGTATCTGTGTGGTACGCAGCTCGTTCTTGCCATAGAAAACTGAACAACTTAATCTCCGTAATAACTTGTGAGCAGTAGTCCCACATTTTATATGAGAAAAAGTACAAAAGATAGCCAAAACAGGCAATGCCAGTCTCCCTACTATATGCTCTGGCTGCTTTTGCAGTTTGTCTCATCTTTGGACAAATGAGAGTGAAAATTCAGTGAATTTATTTTGATGATAAATTTAGAAAACAGAAGCATATGGTCAAAGAATAAGGCAAACTGACATTACTACTTGCTCCAGTTCTGGGCTAATGAATCTAATGGATGTCAAACTTGACCATCTCTTCCCCAAGGGATGAGTATCAGTTCAGGAATGGTATTCCCAAATTCAGTGTCCAACTGAAATTCCAAACCACAAGCTGCTCCCATTTCCCCCTCCCCTTGTGGCAGGTTGGAGAGGAGAATTGGAGGCACAAGGGTAAAGATTGCAGAAAACAACAATTTACCGGAAACAGCAATGAGATAAGTAAACAAACATTAACAGAGACAATATTAGTAACAAAAATGTACCAAAGAGAGGAGAGCGGCACACATCCAAATGCTCAGAACTGGAGTTACCCAACCACTCCCTCTGCCAGACTTTCTCGACTGGGAGGCAGCCCCTTCTCCCTGGAGGAGTGTCCCTTTCCCGTCACCACCAGCAATGGTGTGAGGTGGTACAGAATGACCTCCTGTCCCAGCCATGCCCCCTCCTGGCTACTGCAGAAATTAACTCTGTCCTGGCACAACTAGAACAATGGGGAAGCCAGGAAATGCAGAGGCAAAGAAGACTTCATGATCATGTATTTACAAACTTGTTGATAGTTCAGGAAGTCTGAAAAACCTGCTAAGATAGGGAGGTTCCTCGAACAAATCATACTTTGGAAACAGAATGGTTCATCCCTTGAGGAACTGTTGCCCTTCTCCCCTGATATGTTTAAAAAGGAATGCTTACACAAATGTAAGGGTCTTTGCTGCTGTGTTTCAAATTAATTTTTTTTTTTAAAAAGGGAGACTGGACTTTTCTGTCTGGAAAAAAATAACAAAATAAAGTAATTTAAAGAGTTACTAACCTTTTTCGTTGTGTGGATTTCTTTTTTCTGAAATAAAACAAAAAAGAAAATGATGGTCAAGAGAAGTAATATATTTTGAAATTCTCCCTCTGCTTCAACAATTTGAATAAATAACCTGCCATATTAGAAGAGAAAAAAGAGGAACTATTTTTCACATCCTTTCTCTGAAGTGCCTGAAACAGTGAAAAACATCTTTCAACCCCTTACTTGCCTAAAATCTTGCTACCTGTGGAGACTAAATTTACAGAAACAGGAGTACACATCTTTCTATATCAACATATAGCTAGAAACCCAGTATAGAAAATATGTTAAAAATATTTCAGTAACATCAGGGGAAAAAAAGAAAAAATAGAAAAACATTTTTATGTTGGAATGATGACACTGCAAGGTTTTGTGTCCAACAGAACTGGTTATTTCAATACTACCTGTTGAAGGAACCATAGTTAAGGTCTTTTTACACAGTACCTCCTACACTACCTTTACTCCAACCACTAGTAGCTCTTTAAGTTACTAAAACTCTTCCAAAGACTTATGTCATTAAAATAAACAGGCTGTAAGGAACATCTTGAAAATTTAAGAACATAAGCTCTCCCACCCCCACCCCGCCAATCACACAAGGTCTCATCTTACAATTTTACAGCAGAGAAAAATTAACTTTATCAGAGGTAATGGCATTTCAGAAAAATTGCAGAATAGAAGCCAAGAACTTTTCTATCCATGAAAAAGAAACAAAACTATAAACAAACAAACAAAAAAAATCCAAACCAGTAAAAACCAAAAGAAAAGATGCTCTGCCTAATGACTGGTCTGCTGGCTGTGAAGTGTTGGGTACTCTGCTAAACTCAGCAAATGAGGGATAGGCTGTTTTGATGTCTCAGAACCTTGCATTGCTGAGTACATAAATACAAGTTATTTACAGTGCTAATACGAACATAGTAGTCCTACTGAATCAAACTAAAGACTTGTTTGTGACTGTGGCCAGTAGGCAAAGAGTACAAGAAATTACTTATAATTTTCTCAATATACCCTTTGCAGAGACCCATACCTTTGGAAAACAGCCAGAGAAATACATTTTGCTGAACAACCTTTTAACAATCTTTCTTTCCCATGTGCCATGTGTTTGTTTAATGATACTGAACCCAAGATCTGAAATCTAAGTCAAAATTCATTTTTTGTTTAAAAAATGCTAAAAAAGCTTTCAAGTTAAAAAACCAAAAAAAAAAAAAAAAAGTTGAACCTTTAAAAATTTTATCTGTTACCCCAAGGCAGTTAAAAATCATGAGCTATGACAGGACCTTAATTACAATTAAAAGGAAGCTTACAATACTAAATAATACCAAAAAATTAATTCAGAAGGGCAAAGCTAGAAGCTGCTAACAGGAAAAGGTCAATAACAATTCCTAATATTTTAAACAAAAGCAATAACCCTACAGTAAGAAAATAATATGAAGTAATTAGAACAGCCTACTGACGACTTACTTCTGATTTAATGTTCAAGGGCTGCAAGTTAAAGGAAATGGAATGAAGTGTTCTATACCATCTTTACCTTTTAATTTTTTTTATCCATTCTATACATCAGAGGTTATTACAAAATAAATCCTAAAAAATTCCAAATTACAATTCAGACTTATGTGTTGTGGAAACCGCATCATCCGTACAGGAGCTGTGCTGGCTATGGAGCTCTGTAGTTCAAGGATGTACCAAAATTCCCTAAACTTCAAGAACAAGGTTTGATGGGTACATTTACACAAGGGGTTCTTGATTAGCAAATAAAGCAAGCACCAAAGTGAGGAAAATCTGATTACATATACAAACTGAAGGAAGAGAAACCCATGCACAGATCCTAAGGGAGATGCCAACAATGTGGTTTCAATAATCTAAGGGAAACACAAAACCTTTTACTGCACTTACCAGCAAAGCATTTGGAACAGAGGTTCATAGTCTTGCTGGACCTGGGGCAAAAAATAAAAAAAAATAGAGCTAAAAAATTCATTATATTTCTAATCAATACAGGGAATTTTTGAGGGGAATGAAGCAAGGGTACAGAGAAGGTAAGAACTTAAATGGCTAGGAATCAAAGTTAAGTGTCTAGAAGTGGTTGAACTAGAACCAAGAGTATGGAAAGAGACTTTGTATGGCAATCTCTTTCCAAGAGTTTCCAAAATATGACTTCTACACATTTACCTCATATATGAAAATTAACTTACTTTGCCATTCAATGTATATATTAAAAATTCATCATTCAAATCTTTGTATTGCAATGTGATAATAATGATAGACAGGAAGCACCAATACATTCCACTTGAATATTAGACTCCCCTTGGCAACAGCTCTGCAGTCCTGACAAATCCTGAATACAATACAGCAATGGAGAGATTAAAGTATTGTACTTATAAGGACACAGATGTGCTCTTGGAAGTCTAGCTGGAATGGTTTAAGTAGTTATTACATCAAGCTGTTCATTACTACTCTCAGCAGTAATTTAAAATAACCTGGCTAAGTTTGCACTGACGTGGATTAGGATAGTTCATATGATCCACAAGGGTGGCTCAGCTTTGAGGGCAGCAACCTTCAGCTGAGAGAAAAACAGGAGAATAGCAGTAATATCTTAAGCCTCCCAGATGTCTACAAAGTGCATATGTAATTACCTCAAACCTCAAAGTCAGTAGCCTCAAAAAAAAAGTCATAAGACCTCTCTAGGGCTCCCATGGAATACCCAAACCAATATACCATGTTTCCCCCAGTTTACAAAAAGCAAAAAAGTTCTCTTCCAACATCACATCTCCTTTACGAAGTTACCTGTAGAATACTCTCAAAAGTTCTCTATGTGTTGGAGTATCTTTAGGTAAGAACGAACTGGTTTCTGTGCACACTGCCCAATATTTGATTGCTCAGCATTCCTGAATCGACTCTGCCATTATTACAGGCATTAACGCCTTCCTGGGCAAGTCTGAAAGCACCTATTAACAGGCAAGGTTGTACCAAAACTATTCATGCCCATAAGACATTCGTCCTCCCCAGGGCAGCCTCCAGCAGGAAGGTATCATTCAGCCAAATTAGTTGCACCTTTCTCTCTAGAAAAACGCATACAAAGAAACAACTGAGACTACTGAAACAGTTGCTTTCTATCTCCAACCAAACAGTAACAGAATTTTGAGAGATCTGTGTCTAACAATACATAGATTATAAAAACCTTGAAATAAAAAAACCTGACCAATTTTTCAAAGCAACTATATCACAAACGAACACTTATCAGAATTATAGATTCCCCCTGCCTGAATATGCAGATGACTATTTTGAATGACTTTCCAGTAATAAAGTATATCAAGACTTGGTCAATCATATCTTGGTATCAGTCACATCAATACATTCCAGATGCTTTTCAATTCATGCACATCTGAAAGCTGGTTTACATCAGGCTCAAAAATTCTATAAGAACACATATCACTGGAGATTTGAGACATAACCATTTGCCAGCTATAGCAAGAGCCACAGACACATGAAAGCTAGTTTTAAATGCAAACAGTATGTGCACAAGAGAAAAGTTAATTCCCACGAAAGGAAAAGCAGAACAGCATTTGTAGCCATACAAATATATCATCAGATTGGTAGATACCCAAAGATTCAATGTGTTGACGGTCTGCAGAGATTATCTACCTTCAAGAGAACTGCAATGAAAAACAGCATGGTGAGTCAACACCTACAGCATTAGTGTGCTGCAGTTCAGTACTCACTGCTTATGGATTAGACCTTCTGGAGCAGCTCAATATGCCAGGCAGGACCTTCTCTGCAAAGCCATTAAACCCCAGGGGCAGCAAAGAAAAAGAAAGGCAGAGTTCAGCTGGTTCACACTGATGACATTGGAACGGGCAATGACAAACGTTTTCAGTGGTATAATCAACCATATCTCAGCTGTTAAGTATCAATCCAAAGCCTCATATAATATTTACTTATCAGCACACCAACAATGGAAAACACAGATGCAAACACAACGTAGATCTCTGTGAAAAGGAGAAGAAAGGCTGCCATGCACTTCTAACACAAACCCCCATCAAATTTTCTGAAAGGACAGCACTATTGGACAAGTGACCTTGTAAGCCAAGTAACACTGCTACTGTTTCAAGGATCACTTTCTCTTCAATCCTTGTATATGCCTTTTCAAGGCACCCAAGTCAGTCTGAAGACGCTACTATGATGAGAACCTGAACCTTGAGTGGCTTTTTTATTAGTTTCTCTTACACAGTCACTTATGTGAGAGCAGATACACCAACATTACAACAGAACTAAGAAAACAGCAAAGACAGTAACAGCATTGATCAACAATCAGCTCCTCTGTGAAAATGCAGTACTTAATTAGAGCAAAAGTTTTATGAAGAAAAGACATTATGCAGTTTATATACATCAAATTTAGTAGGTTACAGCCTGTCAAGTAAATAAATATAGTTTGACAGCTTTTTGCTACATGGCAAATCTCTCCTCTCATTGCTAGGATCTCCTCTTTTCAGCAAGCAAACTGAATTTAAGCAGACTTAAAATTGAGCAAACCTGCATATTGCTGTTCTCTTGCAAAGCATATGTTAACCACATAACTGGTTTAATTATTTCTCAGTGACTCCAGAGCCACTGGAAGAAATGGCTCTTGCTCATGTGCCAGGGAGGAACACAAAAATATAAAATTTCTTTGTTCCTTCTCAAATATATCATACATCTGCAATATCTGTTATTTCTAGAGACAATTTTATTTGAAACATTCCAAGTTCTGAAATACCAGTCCTGATCACGACACAACCCTCTGTTTCCACTTCATAGGAAAAAGATGATCATGGATGACTTTTAGGGAAGGCAATACAATTCCTGCTTCTAGGAACACATAACAAAATCATGACTGTTGTGGTGTATATGGCACAGCAAAGTTAGAATTCTGAGTTAGTCCTGGCAATGAGAATTGCGTGTTTTAGACTGCAAGTCTAGGCTGACACCCAACACGTCTACACCCTTCTGACACAGCTGGCTTGGGATACACTTCTGAATCAGATATTAAATCACCATGGTCTTTAACTGGACATACTATAGTAATTTCTAGATTTCCCTCATAAAATGTCAGCTTCATGCTGAACAGCATTTAAACCAGAATAAATAATCACAGTATACATTTTATACGTACAATATCCCTAGAAAGACATTTTTGTACAGATAATTTATAATCTCCACTTGTACATAATTTAAGCTCATATTCAGAAAGACATTCATATTTATAGATAAATCAAGTCAAATAGAATGGCATTATTGCTGAGGCAGAATATAAAGTTAAACCTTCTTTAAAGGCACTCCATCTGCCAAAAAGAAACCATTTAACTTAAGTGTAACACAAAATTATTATGTAGATTGGAAACCTCAAGGTGAAGCAAGCTCAGAAGGTCAAGTGGCAAACAAAGTTAAATGCAGAGGATACTTCAAGCCCAGAGGCAACAGAATGATGGCATGCAACAGTTCTGCAGGGCCTGATCTGAAAGAAGTAAGGGTATTAAAATTGGCCCTGCTGCCAAAGCAAAAAACCCACTCCCTTAACATGGTCATGAAAGCAGCAGCAATGACATAGGGACTTTGAAAGAGGAAGAAATTGTCAGAAATGGGAAATCCTGGAAGTTCTAACATGTTTTTACTTTAAGCAGGAAATACATTGCATGAAAGGGTAAAAAAAAAAAAAAAATGCACATTTGAGACTCTCCAAACCATCATCCCTCACTCATGCTGTTGGGCTTTCAACTCACCACAGCAAAAAGAACAATTTGAGTATTCAGACAGACCTGCACACAGACAACTATAAGGTCCCAGCCTCAGAGGGATGCACATCTGCATCTCCAGCTACAAGTGCATAATGCAAACTGAGAGCCAGCAATGGGAATTAAAAAGCAAAAATCACATACTTCAAATTCTATACATGCTCATATGTGTACCACAACTGATACGTAACTATATGAATACCAAAGAGATTGCTTTCCTGATTCCATTTTCATATGGTACTTCCATTACATTCTTACGAAGGTGTGAAGTGGCCTTATCTGCTCTAAGAAGAGCACTTGATCTTATAAACTTAATTTTATGCTCTATATTATCAATTATTCCTTTTATTCCCTGCCATTTTACAGTACATCATTGCAAGCTACTGCCCAAATCAATGCATATTCTACTCTGTCTTCACTGGAAGTTTTGTTTTCCTTCACCCTCTTCCAGTAAATGACCACCAGTACGAAACCACATTCAGAGAATGCAATTGAATTCTAGGTGTAAATCTCAAAGACACAATCCTTAGATACATAGCAGCTGATCAGAATAAATAGAATCAAAAGACAATCTCACTCTGAATATTCAAGAACAAGTTACAGGTGGAAATTTTGTGCAGTGGAAGAGTTAGAAAGAATCATACCAAAATTTGACGTATCTCAAGATACTCAGTCTCCACAAACTTCTACCAAGAAACTTAGATAGGCACACCTAATAAAAAATGAAGGTTTTGGTAACAGAATCCTTCATTTTCCAGCAGATGGTCAAGGTGCTTCATAACTTCCCCATCCCATTTTTACAACAAAAAACAAAAGATCAGAAACACTAAAAACTAATACTAGCTTTACTCTACACAAATGCCAAAGGGCAATACAAAATGCTTAGTTTCACCTGTATTAGCATGCCACCTAGACTTTTTAAGGTAATGGTGAATGAGTATTATTAGTGCAGATGCTCACCAATGACAAGAATTGTACAGCTGCCTCAGAGTTAAAATTCTACTGCTACATACCAGTATGTATTCTCAATGCTTGAAAAACAACACTAGAATAATCATAATTCTTGAAACTAATTTTTGTTCATCTGTCTTTTGATGATGGAAGAATAAGGATTTTGAAGAAAAAATGCTTTCATGCAGCATATGTGCATTAGACATTTATTTTTAAAGATTAATTTAATCCACAGATGCTAATTAAGTATGACTATAAAATCCCAGGTTCTGCATTTTTATTGGAAATAAAGCCTACCAGCATATCTAGTAATGGCTTGTTATAATTCAGAAGTTGCTTTGACTTGGTAGCAGGAAAACGTATGCACTTCAGTGTTCCTGTAATCACATTGGTGATTAAATGCAGCATGCTAAATGCTTGTTGGTCCCCTTCCAGCACAGTAATTACAGTGGGATCACAGTGTCACTACAGTACAAATGTATCTCAGCCCCTGAATGATACCTGTCCAACATTGTTAGGGGCCCTGTCTTTGAGAAAGATTAACATGGAATGAATCATGACATTAATAAGTAAAAACCACAAAGATACTCCCTAGATGCTCAGCACAGACTATGTCATGCATTTTGCAACTTAGGACGACTATAAACATGTTCAATCAATGTATTTATACTACTGTAGTTAATGATCTGCCACCATTTCCATTAGAAAGCAATTTTCAAAGCCTTAGACCTATGCTAAGAATTCACTCCAAGCTGAATCCTGGCATACAGCAAAAGCAAAACCACAGCAGACACATTTACTTTCATCCAAATAAATTAGAAGGATCATTCATTATTAAAAGAAAATCGATCCAATTCTGTATTTCACTGACACTTTTCATCATTCATTCAGAGCATCTAACGCTTCACCTTGTACAGGAGGGAGGTTAATTAGGCTGTGTTAATAAGATCCTCAGTTGTCCTTTGAAAGTTCCATATATCCTGTATACACCACCTTCTGAAAAAAGCCATTTTACTTTTCTAAATCAGAAGTCACCTCACTGATTTCATATATGCTGTATATTTGGTATTATAGGTCCTCTGTAATTTATAATCTTGTTAATGGAATACAGGCAAGCTTAAACAATTATTCGTATTTTTAAACTGAGGTAGTTCAATTATTCTTCAAAAACAATGCATGCCAAATTCCTTTCAAATAAAAGAGCAGAAGTGGGGTATGGCAGACACAGGTGGACTTACAGAGAACTTGGCAACAAGAAAGACACATGCATTAAGAAACAGATTTTTAAGTGAACCAAGATCTGAAATTAAATATCCCACAAATGCACTCAGAATCTTCTACTTCATCATTTGTTCTAAACCTATATGCTAAGGGTTAAGAACCCTACTTCAATCAGAAAAGTGTTATCAGTAAAATTTTTTTATGATTACAGCTACTATAGGGGGTTGTGCTTTAAACACATCAGTATTCTGGTGTTGCACTTCTCATTTTCACCACGAACAATTTAAATGTTGCTTATCATCTAAAGATCTTTGCTAAGCAGCTGAAAATGATGCTTCAGTCAGTGAGCCACATTCTTACCTCAATTTGAAATGAAATGGAGGGCAAACCTTATGAACATTACAGAGTACTAGTGCAATGCCCTTCTGGCAGCTTACCACACTCAAAAGATATGCTGATGTAGCCCAGTGAAATAGCTGGATCCTAATTTATTATTTTTTCCAACAGGTACACTCAAGCATCTTTTTAAACTCTACGACTGAAAGACTTTTTATGTTTTAGATACATAAAGACATTGAAGAGCTTAGTTGACAATCAGTCCAGAAAAGAGCGCAAAAACACAAGCAGTAAGAGGGGAGAATGTGGAAAATACAGTAAAGTAGCTGAGTCTTACAAAACACACAAAAACACCGGTAGGAGTTTTCACTGAAACCCTTCTCCAACAATCCTTAGAATAAACTGCAAAAGAATCCAGTGCATTTAAACTAACTACAACAGATTGTGAGTCCACCTGATTCATCTGGATTTCTAGCTGAATTTACAATGTTGCTGCCCTCCAGTCTAAGTTAAAAGGTTCATATTCCCATGAATAAACAACTCTAAAGCAGCAAAATTATTAACATTTCTCTGGTAACTCTTCAAAATCTTTTTCAAGAAGATGTGCAGACTACTATTTAAAGTACAATTAAAAGGTTGGAATTCTAAGACTTGAAGAGGCCTTTAGTGAAGTAGGAATAAAACTTGAAAGTTGTGATCTACCCACCTTCCACCAATTCCTCAAGGATATTATTTTGCTGTATATTGCAGGTAATAACTAACATTGCCCCTATGACAATGCAATCATCCTCCTGAGATTTACAATTTGAGATACTAACTTTATCTTTTTCTTCAGATCAGACACTCCAATAAATGCTCTGCTGATAAGCACCACTCAAAAATCTATTCCATTTCTGTTATTCCTTCTACCACAGGAACAGTAAATAGATACTAAATAGTAAAACATTCTTAGGAAAAAAAATAGCAGCTGGAAGAAACCTCAAGAAAGAAACTGTTAAAAACGTTTTTTCCCTGGACTTAAAGGTATGGGTAGTTATACATCAAACCTTGCCAGGAAACCCTCCTAAAATACTTCCTGACCTGAACTTCCAGATCTAGCATAGAAAGCAAGCAAATATTTGATTCTTGTGTATTTTAAGCCCAGTGTGTCTCTTCTCTATGTAAATGCATAGAGAAGCATTAAATTTTTTTAATCAAAGATCTATTTCTGTGGCACAAGTATACTTAAAAATGCCTGCCATTATGATGGTTTAGAATGGTTAGAACGTTTGAATTCTTGGGGGAGGAGAGAAGAACGGCTTTGCAAACTATTTCCAAGACTGAAGTTTTTGTCAAGTAACATTTACAAGGACAAGGTATGTAAACTGGTTTAAAAATGCTGATTGTTACATTAGATTAACAAATCACACTAATAAAGTCTGGTATAAACACTGTGCCATGTGTATTCTCTCAAAAGCTAGCAGAACATCAAAATTATAAAACAAAGTACTTTGTTGCAGAGCTCTACATTTTGTGCTTAACAAGTCAAACATTAATCAAGCAAAAAGGAGTTTCAAGCATTGACCATCCCAAACCTAGAGAGAGAAAGCACTTGAAGGTGTGCTATACGCAAAAGATCTGACAGGATGAGTTAGAACCCCAGTTATTAGTTTGACTTTCATTTCTATGAGCTAAAACACACAGGAAGCTAGGTTCAGAAATACAGCAGCCAAAACCAAGAGGAAAGAGTATCCCTCGGACAAAGCAAGAAAGCATTACCATTCTGAGACAGGTAAGGATCTACGTCTGTTTAGTAAGGAGCAGGTTGTCCAGCAGAAACTCTCACCTGCCTAGACAACCTCAAAAAGCAGCAACGAGAGACATTTTGTGACTGAGAGACAAACTCCCTTTTATGGTTCTCTGCACTCCTTGGTTATCGAATCCTTCTGGGACTGCACAGTAGAATTGTGGCACTTCTTGAAAAGCAGCTGAAGAATGTTGACAAGGTGCCTGCAATTCTATTTTATTACAATGTTCATAAACACATCTGAAAGAAGGTACCAGTACAGAAGTTAGCAGGCATTTTTCCTCCTCCCCTTTTAAAACAGGTTTCAGTAGTCCCCAAAAGTTTAGCTGGATGGGAAATTTCACCATGTGAAATTCACTTCCTTCCATCCCAGTGTGCCTTATACCCAACTGTACACTCAAGAAGCAATGGGGTTCTTACTCTGGTCACTGCTGCCTCTACACACAGACATTGTCAGTTCTCAGGTGTGAAAATGCAGCTGTGTCTCATGATCCTATTTTAGAACACAAGAGTACTTCTGCTCCTACTCAGGAATTTGAATTATATTAAGATTATGTCTACACTAGGAGCAACCTGCCAGTTAACTAAACATTCCTGGAAGCAGACCTACCTACACTGTCAGAAAACAATTCCACCCTGCTGTTACAATAGCAGAAAAATAAGACAAAAAGTAGGAAAAAACTCCACATAAAAGGTCATTTTAAAATTGGAGTAAACCACCCAAGACTATCTTATTCTTAGCAAAAGCAGGTTTACCTGTTCAACTTAGTCACCCCAAAATTTTGGTGAATTTCCTAATAGTTCACAGGTGGACATCTGTCCCTGATTTTGTATCTATCAGGTAATGAACAGAGGCTCTGACTCTCAAAAGAACCACCCCAGAGTAAAGAAACAGAGTGTTAAGTCTCTTGCTATACTGCAAAAAATGTTATGAACTAATGTTTTCACCAACACATTACACAAAGTTTTGGCTCAGAACAACACTTTGGATGTTTAACCTTGATAAGAGATATCCTCTCCTAAGTAACTTTGGCATTTTGTAAAGTTCAGCACAATTCCAACCAATACAGTATTTCAAACCAGCATAAAACTGCTTATAAATAATTCCTTCACAATGTTTCTGTGTTAAATGTTCGACTTCTAAAGTGTTCGAAAAAGACTAAATAAAACAGGTAAAATTTAGAACAACAAAGAGTTAAGGAACAAACCGACACAAACATGTTTGGTAACACCACTTCAAAAAGCAAACAAGCCCTCAAGAAACCACAAAACAAGAATTAGGCTGATAATAACAAAGACCTATACAAAGCAAGAAATGCATCTGAACATAGAAAAAGGTGGGATTTTTTCTTTCCCACATGCGCACCCAGGCATAAACACAGGTACAGAAATACAACTAGTTATTATACACTAACCACCATTCGTTCAGTGAAACATAACATTTGATAGGCTGGGACCTGCAGCTCCATTTGACAGGTCATATAAAGCAGCAGCATCTTTTCAGCAGTGTTCAGTACAAAGTTGCCTTCTCAGGGGCTTCTAAGACACAGTGGATGCTGGCAATGGGAAGTGTCTTCAGCCCCAAGACCCTTCACTTGCTGAAGAGGTATGCTCTATGAAAGATCCCAAATCAGTCCATTCAAAAACAAATCCCAAAGTGGGGGGGTTGGGGGTGGTGGTGTAGGAAATCTGCACAATTAAGAAATCCAAAATGAAATGCAAGTGCTTGAAAGACTTGAGTAGTTTTTTTAGGAGGACAGGGAACATTATTTTGGGTTTTTTGTTTGGTTGGTTTTGAGGTTTTCTTAAGATGTGATTAAAACATTAAACATGAAAGATATTTTAATATCTGAAAATCTTAACTCCTCCCTACATCTTCAACACAATTTTCAAGACCTGAGCTTGACCCAGGGAATGCTGCTCAATGCCATTCTTTTTTTCAAGTAAGGGATTTTTGAAATTCAATGAGTTAACAATGTGACAGAGTTCAGTAACTGAACTGCAAGGAAATGTGCTCTTTTGCTCAAATCCCATGATTCATGTGCCCAGAAGGAACAGCTGCCTCAACTCTACTTTACCCAGCTATGTTATTTGAAAACTCTTCTCAATTTTACTTAGTATAGAAAAATGCTTAAAATAAATTTAAGTGGGCTAAAGAACTACACATCAAAAAATAGATTGCAACAAACATCCTGAACCCAAATGACTTAAGCAATAATGTCCAGAATTTGTGGTTGAAAAAAAGGAAACAACTTTAAAGTAATGTAATGCACCACAGCGTCCATGTCTTTCATTTTCCAGCATTCTGAATGCAAATGCATGATCTCCAAGAACAATTACAATAGAAATAGTACACCATGTTTTTTCAGAAAGAAAAAGCATCTTAAATAGCCCACTACAATTCTAGAGGGAGAAAAGTTACTTTGCTGAATGCAAATTTTAAACCTATTTTATCAGTGAATAAAATAGTAAATTCTAAATTATTATTATTATATTAAATCTTCTCATTACCTACAGTTAGCTTATAGGTCTGACTGCTGGTCTTTCTGTAACTGTAGCCATATAATTTGGTTCTACTATAGAAGAACTAAGTGTATTAGATTACTGTAGTAAAGTTTTTTCAAAACACAGCTGAAGAGCACCTTATGCATTCTTTTAGTAGACAGTATTCCAGTTTTTGCTATTTTCTTTTATCATATATTAATTCAACCTAACATGCACCTGACTCGCTGAATAAAACTGAGATATTACCAGTCTATGTTTATTAATTTCTTCCAGAGAGAAAACCGAAACTGTTAAACAAAGACCTGATAAAAGAACTCTCTGTTATGGGAAAGCTTACTGCATAAACATTTGCATGTCTAACTTTATCTGTAAATAATGAAACAAAAGGATACAATTAAACAAATGTATTTTGAGCCTTAATATGTAAATGTTAATAACTATACAGATGCTTTTCCTTTTTTATTTTAAATAGACCAATATCTTTCCATTCTCTTTTGGTTATATGGTCACTTCTACTGTCATGGCAATGACTGGGAAGTCATCAGCATGAAGTACCTTCCATAAGAACTGCAATAGAATGAGCACAGTACACAAAAAACAACCTAGACAGCATCAGTGATGATTTGGATCTATCAGATAAATGTCACAATGGAACACTGGCATTTTTATGCTAGATTATTCTGAATTTCTTATTTTTGCATCTTTCAACTCTCTATACCTTTTCAAAATATTACATAAAACTACATTTCTCAAAATTCTCAAATGAAGCAACAGCAATCTGTTTCCACATATTCAGATTTGGTGGTTAATATAGCTATTTTAAATTATAGTGTTTTGTTGGAATAGCTAAGTGCTGGTGATCTTGTCAGAGTCCTCAATTGTTTTTGTTTCTGACTGTTACCAAAAACTGTTCTCTCTGCATGTTCAACTGCAGCATGCCTGAAAATCAAATCCTTTTATTCCAGTATGAGCATCTGTACCCACGGAAGAAGAGAAAGATACTTAAAATGTATCTGTGAATCTCTTCTTTTCCCCAATCATTTCTCCATACAGCTGTCATCTCAGGCTTAAAGGACACACTGTTTGAAATTTTAACTAACACTCATCACTGTAAATGCTGCTGTTGTTATCTCTGACACAGAACAAATCCCTCCTCTTCTGCTGTCAATCAGCACTGCTCACAATGTACTACAAGCATATTCTAATCACTCAATGCTTGGACTAACTTCCAGGCCCCCACCATACCTGGGGACTCCTAGGATTTTTTAAACTGGAATCAATGGCATGAACATCAAACTGTTATTTACTTGATTACTACCTGAGAAGACAGTCAGATCTACAACAACAACACTCTCTAATCAGAAGTTTAATTTCTATTTTATTAAAGGTATTAGGGTGAATTGGGCACAAAAGAAATAACAGGTGTTGTCATATGTATGCAACTACAGTCAACTTGGAAAATATTTTGTAAGTTTAATGCTTAAAATTACTTATTTTCCTGAGCGACGTCTATGGTATAAGCTTGGTAGGAATTAAATCAAAAACATTTCTAAGAAAGACCAGCTGTGTCCCACAGTGTTCACTAATACAGAAGGTTATTTAATAGTAAATATTCCCCCTGTTCTTTTTCTTGAGCACATCCTATGAAGAACTGGCAAATTATTCCACTGTATCTAATTGACCTAATAAGGCAAAGTAGATTGGACTCCAAATCTCAGCTTAGTTCTCAGATTAAAAAGTCTGGAGAATTAAAAAAAAAAAAAAAAAAAAAATCAGATATGGCAATACAAAAGCAGCAAAGGAAGTTAGGGAGAGACTGTTCATCTTTTATTAGATGGTGCTCACTTCCCCTTAGCATTCTCACATAACCAAGGTCAGAAAATAAAATTTACTGTTTATTCAATAAAAAACTGTTAATCAGTCAATATACTTTCAAATATACGATTGGTCTAACATCCATGGGTTGTACCCAGCACCCCTAAAATGATGCGGCATGACAGAAAAGTACTCACACAGGCAGGAGTTAACATAGTGCATGTCTGCTGCGTTAACAAAACCTGTACTCGGGGTCTCTGCTAGTTTGCACTGAACATTTATAATTCTCTAGGTACTCCAACATCTGTGAAACATTTTACAACTCAAACTATCAGCACACATGGGTTTCTGCTGTTGTAAACACTGAATCAGCTGAACAACTATAAACACTAAAAAGAATTTACGGTATAAAGGAAATGTATTACAGAAGCAGACTATCACACTCCAGTTCCAATGGGTGAGACACAACAGGGCTTATAGCAAGTTCAGAAGACCATCCCTCAGCTCTACAAAACCCAAGTTAAATCATAACTTGCAATGCTTACACTTGCATTGCAAGGCTGCAGTGAATGTCATCTGCAGTGGGCACTACTATATGATAATTTAGACTGCAAATGCCCAAAGACTGCAAATAAATCTATAGGGAAGAAATACCACTCACCAAAGTCAGCAATCAGTAATCAAATACAATTTTTGATGTGGTAGTCTTTTGTGTTACTAGAAGGAGAAATGCTGAATATTGTATTAAATGAAACGGGATAAATATTACAACTTAGCATATTCCAGGATTCAGTATCCTATAGGCAAAACAACCCTGAAAACCTACCCAGTATAGAAAAGAAAATATAAGCAATTACACAAGCACGTACCTGTTTGCCTCCTTTTTACACTGTATTACAAGAATCCTGGTCTACTTTTTCCTATTTTGCTTTTCAGCACAATAAAACTAGCAAATCAAAAGGTGAGAGAATGAACACATTGGAAGGTATTATTGCCGAAGAAAGAATCTATAAAAATAAATATGAATATTTACTATATTTAAAGAATGAACGTCATTCACAAAATGTTTGAGCAATGCCAAAGTGAATAAAATCATAATTTTGACTCACTTCCTGCTCCCTCAGTAAAGGCTTGAAAGAACCCCCAACTTCTGCTCTTGAGACTTCAGTAACTTCAGCAGAAGCAAAGAAGTTTGACAGGCCCACCAGTTCTACTGAAAAATCTCAAAGTGTTTCTTTAAAGGTTAAAACAACAACAGAATAAAAGCAAGACGCTTTTTTTTCAGTAGTCCATTTCTAAAAACGTAAGTGGCTTAGTATTTACAAATAGCTGGGGCATCGGACTCCAGAATTCTATTCTCCAAATTTCAGGTGAAAATTTGCAGGTCATCTGAGAACTGTAATTATTGGACTTTCTAAACATTGATAAAGCTTCTGTTTTTTTATGCATCACATAAGGAATTTTGTTTCCCTATATCTTAAAGCTTAAAAAAGGTAACACAGCTTCTTTGCTACAACTTAAATGTTCAATTTAGTAAGAAAGTACTAAGGTCCTTGGGTTCAATGTTAGTGAGATAGATAGATAGACAGATATAGAGAAATATATATACTCAGGTCTCAGAATAGTCTGAGTTGGAAGGGAACCACAAGGATGACTAAGTCCAACTCCTTAAGTGAATGGCCCATATGGGGATGGAACCCACAACCCTGGCACTGTGGCCACCATGGTCCAACAGAGATAGGAAATACATATCATAGATAGAGAGATAAAAGATATATATATATATGTGTGTATTTGTATTAGTATATTGCTAAGGTTGTCAGTTTATGGCTTGTGAAATGTGCTGTCTGGAAACCTGAAACTGATGAGAAATCATAAGCTCAAGCAGTCAGCTCTAGGCCTTTGTGATGGAAGAGTACAAAGCAATATAAAGATACATTGATTAAAAGTCATTTTTTCTAGACAACTTTCTAAACACATATTAAACCCTCACACTTGAAATAAAATGTCTTCAAATTGTGAAACAATGTTCTTCTCTATTACAATACTCATTCCAGGGGGAAAAAAAAAAAGGAAAAAAACAACAAAAAAACACCCAAAAAACCTCAACAAAAATCCACAAATCTTCCCATTTCCCCAGCTATCTCACTCTTTTTTCTATTAAAGCTGAATTTTCTTACTATTTGTGAATCAGCGACCAACACTTTCCTAAAACTTCAAGATGCAAATTCCAGTTTGCATTTAACTAAATCACCTTTCATAGTTTACCCATCAGCTACAGCAACCATCACTGTAAGTAGTTTCAGAGGAATAAAAGCTATACTCAGTTTTGTATTTTTGCTACTGTGCAAGAGAACCATAACTACACTGCAGGTTTCATTTTTCCTTTATAATACCTATACTAAAGCTGGTCACACAATGTGGGCAAGGTTTGTTCCTGAAATACAGCAGGAACATTTCATCCCAGAGAACAAGGTCCAGAAGCCTCCTCAATAATAGTGACAAAATGGTCGAAAGGAAAAAATTTTTAAGCTACCTGCTCCTTACCTCTCAGCTTCCAATGGGACAGACTGTCATATCTGTCTCTCCTTGTTCTGCTTTTTTGTTCCCTAAAGGTGTCTTATTTTGAATCATCACTTTCAGTCTGAATAGAAGTATTACATCTATGGTTTATACAAAAAAAAAATCCTATGAATTGGAATACTCACTTGAATACTTTGGTCTTCACTCTTCAGTGAAGTTTCCCTGATGTACAAAGCAATGCACTTACATATCAGCCCAAAGGTTTTGAAAATTTTTATCTTACCATTATACAGCTGAAGGTCAGTGACTGCAGCTGTACTTCTGACATTTATAGCATAATAAGAAAAAAAGTTGTATTATTTTATAGAAGTGTCTCAAATAATTCAAGGGCCGCTTAGGGGCAGGCAGAACACCTCCAAAAACATTAGTCTTCTCCATAAAAGCTGTGTTGTATGAAAGCTTTACATTCTGTTGATACCACATGTAATTAGAAAAGCAGAATTTGTGTGGATGGAGTAATGAGGGTTTTTTTCACTACTGACTCATCTTCCAAGTTACTGAGGCTTTTGCAACTATATTGAATCAAACATCACACCCTGGAATGTCAGGGCTTACAGCTTGTCTAGGATCATGGACTATTTCTTACCCAGTGTAGGCATCCACATCTCACTGAAACTAGAGGAGCTTTTTTGGGTGCATTTATTAAGATAAACACTGTTGGTAAAGGCAAAAATATTTTAAACACCTTTTAAGTTCACAGGATAGAATGTTAAACATGCATACTAATGCAGCTATTGTCCCTGCCTCTTTGCCCTGCCACCTCTCCTCCAAATTTAACCAAGAAGTATGGGAATTCGAAAATCTGCTGATTAAGGATACCCAAACTCACATATATTTTAAACACCTTTTTTTCCATTACCATCATCTACAATTATTCCTCTCATACTAGTCAATGTGTTCAGTAATCTTGTCTTGTCCCCTACTTCAAACAATTTATTTGATTGCTCTGTTCAGGAAAAATCCTGTTGCTGCCAGTGCTACCAGATTCCATGAAATACTTAATATATTGCACAATGAGGTTGCAGAGAAACTCATATAGGAGTTAAAATGCAACAGAATGGACCCACTAAATTTTGGACTGCCAATTTTTTCCCTTTAACTTGTAGACCATTTTGCAGACTGTAAAAATACTCATGCAACAAATCCACAACATTTTGCAAAGATAAATTACTGTACCTTTTTGAAGCACAACAAATACCTGAAGGAATTTCCAACTTGAAACTGAAAATAAGTCAAATGATGCAAAAATTTAGTATACTGCTACAAGGTCTGTAAAAAATATAGAATGTGAACATAATGCTGATGAAGTATTTATTCTGAAACAGTTTATGATCAGAAACAATAGTAGGCTACTCTGGAGAGATGCACCTTACTAATGGGGAAAAAATTTTATTTTCGTACACGCACAAGATGATCTCTGCCAGTAATAAAACACATAAAAAAGTAACCATTAAGAAGTATAAAAATCAAAACCTGCCTTATGAAATTATTAAATAATTATTGTGAAACTACAATGAAAACAACTACACTCCTGTCCACAGCCATAGAAAAACATTTCATATGGATATTCAAAAATATTAATGCCATCGTATATTTATTACTTATTTTCAGAGGTGCAAACCAGGGACAGAACCATAGTTCCTTATTTCATGGCATTGCTTTAAAATGTTCTGAATTTTTACTACAAGGCTGAATGTGAACTACAGATTGCATATACAACAGTTTTTGTTGTATTGCCAGTTGGGGAAAAGATTAAAATGTAAAACTATATCATTTATTCCAACACGTAACTCCTTTCAGAGCTGTTAAAAGTCGGTTCAATATTAAACATACACATGCTTTTTAAAAGAAATGGACTACACAACTACATTTTAAATGCACTTAGGTCAACTCATACATAAGCCTATCCAATGCTAACTCTGCCACTGAAGTAAATCACCCCACTAAGATATTCACCACAGTTCCAGCTCTGAATTCAGTCCTATGAACCTACAATCACTGTTTGAGCGTGTTACGTAAATATAGATGGTAATGTAACATTTTCAAAGGCTCCTGAGAGTCAAGGGGGTTTAACACACAAGTCATTTAAATGCTTTGAAATCATTTATTATATCTAGATTTTCAGCAAAGGACACTCAGTTACAAGAACTAGGTTTGCTTTGTTATTCATGAAAAACAAGGTTTTTTTGGTTTTAATCCAATCATGTTATTTTCAGGGTATCTCTAACTAGATAAAAGGCCATCCTAGGAAATCACTCAAAACTCATGCTGCACAAGGAAAAAAACAACAGACTCTATTATTCTGTATCAGAATTCAGCTGTGTTTACAACAGTCTTAAGCTTTTCAATATTTGAAAGAGTACAAAAAGAACCTCAACAAGAGAAACACAGAAAACGAGACTGCAATACTCTCTAGAATGAAAATACCCATTGATCCATTATTTCTATCAATGTAAAATAGTATTTTTCCATTTTCATGCTCCAAGATGTAGTAAGAAAATTCATGTTTTTCCACAAATCTCTTTCAACCTTATGCCTTTCAGCATCATCCTCACTCTTCCTAATGACATAAGAGAGGGAAAATAAAGCTTGAGTTCTTTCTTACTGTCTGTCTCCCAAAGATGGAGTTTGATAATACCCATCCACTGCAATAAAAAGCTGTTCTGTGCTTCCTCTGAAATTGAGCTCAAATGACTCCTCACAGGTTGTACAGTGTGCAAGGAACCCTGCTCTTTGCCCTTACCCCAGTCACCAAGCAAATTTTGCTCCTTGAAGCAGCAAATTATATACCCAATATAGATCATTCAGCATTCCTCATACACACCTTCTATTCACAAATATCCTACAGCAAACATAAAGGGAGAAAAAATAATCTGATTTTCAATCTCCTCTGCATTTTTCCCAACTTTATACTTTTGAAGCTGAACTCATTTGTATCTCTACTAGACACAGGTATTTCCTGGGTCTATGTTGTATCACATTACTTTTACGTGCTTTCGAAAGCAATACCATTTTAGGATTCTGAACTACTCTATCTAGTGCAGAACACACTGATTTATAAACATTTGCAAATTCTGCATAATGGCAACTTGACAAATTATTTTTCCAGTTTAGGGAACTCTTTGTGTCCCTAAAATACAAATAAATACTTTCTTGTAATGGGTGTTCCAAGTTTAGGTTTAGTAGAATCAAAGTATTAATAAAAATATATTTATCTTACATTTCAGTCTCTCTACAACAGCTTTGAAAAGCCAGATGTACATGGCTATCACTTGCAAATTATAACAAATCTCCTAAAGCTCAAAGAAACAAGTAGAAACTTTTCTTTTTTGAAAACCCCAGTGTTTCCTATTTATCATCTTAGCAATGCAGCAGTACAAGAAAGTGTCATACAAGAATCTGCCAAAACATAAACAAAACCTGCTAATCTCATTTCCTCTCAGCATCTAACTAATGAGAAATGCAACTAAGTAAACACTATGCATGCTAAATCACTGGGGGGTTACTTAAGTGATTAGGTCAATCATCAAATGTGCTATCACAACAGCAGTTAAGTCTTGTTTGGAAACAACTTTGACATAACCAAATCTGTTGAGCTAATCAGTGACCCACAAATCTAAACCCCCAAATTTAAATAGACTGATCGACATCAGGGCACTTCTGCATTTTCAACAAATAAGTTCTATTAATTCATCTAACTAATTGAAGTACTTCTAAACTACATAAAACCCATCAGCAGCCTCTTTTAAGTAAATAATCAGGATCTCTCAAACATTTTAAACCTTAACCTCTGAAGTCCTACTGACTCTGTCAAGATGTAAAGCAAAATTGTAAAAAGCATTGATGCTTACCATTTTGTAATATGTTTCTTGCTGTCATAATTCAATTGCACATAAGCAGTGAGATTTTTTCTAAAGACTTTTAAGCAGTACGTGCAGAAGTTTGCAGTGTCTACATAATAAGATAGATCACACTTAGTGACTAGCCACTTGACATTTTCCTTATAAATTTATAACTAAAGCCTTTATGCAAGTGCAGCAGAACTAAAATTAAATGGCTGGAGGACAGACAGAACAAGGTCACCCACAACTATTATATTCCTTCGTTGACAAAAATAAAAATACCTAGGTTTTTCTTTTGTACTTGGAAAACGTAGAAGAAAAGGCAACAAGGGAACTAAAGGAATAATAAAAATGTGAACATGCTTTACCCTCCCTCCTTCCTATCTCCTTTAAAGTTTCGTCAGCCTAAATTTATTCTCAAGTGCAGATGTTTGTGGACACCATGTGGAGTCTGTCTCACATGGTGCCTTGGAAGCTGAGTCAGGAGCTCTTATTCCAGTGCTGTTCAGGTGAAACCCTCCCAAGTAAGGCCACAGCTACTGCAGTACGGACCAGCTGGAGGGGCAGCTCGCTCTTCTCCACTTAGTTTGCACTGGTCATCTCTCCATGGGAAGCAGAGGTAATGAGCTGCTGCATGTGCCCTTCAGTGGCTGACAGGTCAGGGAACAGCACTTTCTAGAACAGGAGTCAGACGGGAAGATGGGATGAGACTCCATATGCCATGCATTGTGCCTTTCTACTATTTCACACAGCACACTTCCCAGGTCTCAGGCAAATGCATTTCAATTACATGGGTAAAAAGAATTCAGAATGCACATTTTGCTTTAAAGTTCAAGGGTTTTAAACATCTAGAGAAAAAAAAATCCTTCATCCTACATACTTCATCCCATGACAGGAGAAGGAAACCTTTATACAGGGTGATATTTTGGCTTTTCCATCTTCAGTGATCCAGATTAATGTAAACTCTAATCTTCACAGCTGTCATTTTCACAAGGTAGCTTTTACTATTTCCTAACTGTTCGAAGTGGACAGCCTAGAATTATTTACATGAACAAAAATAAGGACATCCCAGCACTCACAGAAACCATTATCAGTCTCACCATTTTCCCATCTTAGAATAACATAGAGAAAGTGTGGGAACAAGCCTCAACTTCTTATTTTTCTCTAATAATGGAGACTGAGGGAATAAATCAAAATCAGTACATTTATTTCATCCAATTCCGACAGTGGGAAATCAGGGCCAAGTTAAATATTTCATTCTCATGCATGCAAACAGCAAAGGCTCTTTTGTTAGAGCAGCTTTTTATGCATCTCTGAAGGCAATCTCAGGCAAAGGCACGGCAAGCAAGCAGAGTGATCATTAACAGCAAGTAACACAAACGAGCCCCGAAACCTTACCTCATCCTGAACTCTCATCCAAGCTACGTGTAACCTTCTCAGTACACAAGAACAACAAGTTTTAACCACCTAACCACTGTGCCAGGCTGCAGATGCAAACTACAACTCTACTGCTTCATTAACTGTGTCAAATTAATGCTGAATCCTAAAGAGAAGCAGGAGTTAAAATGAGTTCTAAAAATTAGGCAAGCAGCAGTACCAGCCCATAACTCTTCAATTATCTCTTGTATTCAAGTAAAATAAAAAAGAAAACCCAGTATCTCCATGATTCTGCCTGACTTTAGGCTTATCATCATAAAACTTTTGCACCTTCTTCAACTCCATCCTTTACACATGGAAGGCCCCTTGTGAAAAGAGCCTACAGAATCTTCTGTCACTCTCCATTTACACTAACGCATGAAAGTCTAGCAAATTTTGTGACATGTAACAGAACTAAAACAAAAATGTCTTCAGCTATTAAACAAATGAACAGCAAATATGTAAATTACTCATTTCATTGTTTTCTTGCTCTTACTTCCCAAAACTTTTATCCAACATCTCACCGTGTGCAAACAGAAGACTGCCAGATGAAAATTTTTGATTTTCAGCTAAGCATCATTTTACTCCAGTCAATTCATGAAGATTATTTGCTTTGTTTTGGGAAACTAAAATACTACCTATACCCACTCAAAGAAAATGTTTACACTTGCCTAACTCACCTAGACTCAAAGTGATTTCAACTCATCTCTAGCTTTTTCTAGATGGTACAAATTGAACAATTCAGTCTTTTGTGGTAAGGAGATTACAACATTTAGTGTTTGCTACATACCATGCCAGAAACAGAGGTTTCTGAACAATATACACATGAAAATAGATGTAAAAAATACAGAAATGATAAATCAGGCCACCTGCCCTGTCTTTCATGTCATTGCTGCATTCATGTCAATGCAACATCATTGCATTGATGACCTAAGGGCATGGGCAAGACTTGGGGACAGAGGCAACATCTCGGTATATACATAGAAAAAATAGATTAACTTTCCAATACACTGAAGAAATGCCTATGCCTCCAAAAGCTGGTCTACTTTTTCCAAATTAAGTAGTCAGCTGTGCTACTAAAAATGTAACACCTTCAGAATGTGTCCTGCAGATTGATGAGGGAGAAGAAAACTAAGCTGAAGAAAGTTAAGCACCACCGATTACCCAGCTACTAATTGCAAGTTGGGGATCCTGCTCACCATTTTCCATGCCCTGTTCTGCAATTGCCTTCATGGACACACAAGGAGCACAAGTCCTTGAAGTTTCCATTTGTTCAGAATCTTACTAGGTAACCTTAAAAGAAGTACAAATCCATTTGGATGATAAGCTGACTTAAATACCCACTGGTTGTTTAGCGG
Source organism: Certhia americana (assembly GCA_018697195.1). NCBI lineage: Eukaryota > Metazoa > Chordata > Aves > Passeriformes > Certhiidae > Certhia > Certhia americana. The sequence continues at coordinate 81,895,926 of CM031859.1, read as the reverse complement.
CCTTAAATAGTCCTCAAAAATAATAAAAAAAAAAAAAAACCCAAATGCTTCTTTATAGAAGATTGCAAAAAACACCTCGCTAGCAGCTAAATCAACAAACTGAAATAATAAGGACAAAAAGAATGTTAATAAGAAAGCAGCTAAATCACTTTCTGTCTCAATGGCACCTAGAAGTGTGATGGAAACTTGATCTAAAAGGGGGGAAAAAAACCACAGAAAGCAGCAAAAAAAAAAAATTATAACAATCTCTGAAAGCTGCAGACTTAAGTTTCTCAAAGCAATGGTCTAGTTCTGTTTACTTTGGGATTTCAATTACAGCAGTTTCAACAGCAACCAGTGCTTTCTGTTATCTGTATTTTGGCTGCACTTCAGCTGAGGCAACTGAATTTTAAACTGTAATGCTGGAGTTCTTGTTATACCACCGAGTGATGGCATTTTCAGTATAATAAAATGCACCAATTTGCTATATAATAATATACATCACTGTAATATACATCATTGTGGTTTTGTTTTTACCTTTTGAATCTCTCTTTGCAAGTCACTTGAGCAGAACAGGAAGTGTTAATTATTCACCAGAAAGATTTCTGGTCTTTCCTGAATTAGTCACACAAGAACTTTAATAGTCAAAGGAGAGACTGCATCACAGAATAATGGATAATAATGGGGTCCTATCTTCATCAAGAGAGTGCTGCAAAACCACCTGAGACTCACAGATGTGTAATGCAGGTAGTTCTTGCTCTTCTAATTGCATAGCAACTCTTCTGATTGAAAGAGATTTCCTCCACCCACCACAAACACTTCCTTCTAGATGAACCACCTGGGAAACAACATGTCAATGGGTCAATATTGTCCTACAGCAAGTTTTGATTTAAAACAAACACTTGTTTCTAAATAAAAATACTCCTTGCTCCTAAATACTCCTTGCTACATCTCTTGCTCAAGGCTCCTAAAGCACTGTGGAACTGAATGAAAAGGGATATATGATGCACAAATGAAAACAGAGAGAATCCACTGCAAAGAAAAGCATGGACTGTCACACAGTGTATCAGCAGCAGAAATAACAATAAATCCTTTTCAAACTTAAATGCCAACAAGGGGATTTTTATTAAAAAACAAACATCCTACTACATTAGGGAACAATGTCGAAAGCAGCATCCAAGAGAAAGTTAAACAGGAACACATCCAGTGCCCAAAATAAAGCAATTGCTGAAAAACTACAGTCAAAATAAGAGAAGGATATATAGTGACATTCAACACTATATGCAGAGGCATTCTAGCATCTAACTTGACATTAGAGTCTGGAAAAGAATTGTACTCCAAATTAGACATGCTAGGAGTATCACAAACACTCCATGTATTTGACAATGCCAGGAGTTAAGCAGCAGCGGAGTTAGATCACTTTCCTAAATAAAATGAGCCAAACTGCTTCATCTTAATTATTATTTCCAAGGTAAGTTTCATTTCAATTATTTTGCCAAGAAGTACTAATCATAAAGTCTCAATGCCAATAAAAATATATTTGAAGTGTGCAAATATTATTGTTAATTGCTTTCTTTCAGAAGTTCAAAAATGAGTTAGCACCTAGAGAAGGTACTGAGTATGTATATACGGACCAATCCTAAAAGCCTTTTATAAGTTACAGCAAAAATGACGGTTCATCCACACATCTATGTAAAAAAATCATTTTAAAACCTCAATATTTCAGCTTCTTCAAAGAATTTAAGATGTGTTTTAAATTTTGTAAAATTGTGAGCATTTAAAAATTTAAATTATGATGCTTTTTTCCTTCAAAAATGGAGCAATTATACTAACATGCTTGCAAATTAAAATTGGAGAGAACCTTCATGATGGAAACATGCTATATGAGAATTGCTTTAATTCCTTCATAGAAGTACACAGCCAAAAGTTTCTTCTAAAAATAGAAGTGAATAGATTTTAAATTGATAAATGTTAACAATTCAGGGGAACATTTGAAATCTATCTGCATGAATAAGCAAGCATTTGTTAACACCCAGACAATTTTGGAAACCATTACTGTCCATTAGTTCACCGAAGAAGATTCCTAAGGAAAAGGTAACAGTAGGGCATTAAGCAATGAACAAGCATTACTAACGCCTCATCCTGCAAACTGGTGTCAGCAATACCCAACCTAGAACTCTTCTTGCTTCAGGTAAAAAATGTGTTTCACTCAGTAATAGTGGATACTTGTTAAAGAAAAGTTTCAAAGACACTTAATTGATTTATCCAAAAGCCAGGCTCCTTAATATTGACATTATCTTGGACCAAAATAGCATCTAATCAATAGTTAGAGGACAATATGATTTCCAATACTGAGGGACTCTCACTAAATGACAGCATTTTGCCTACTTTATATATGCAGCTTCCTCTGAGACACCTCTGAATATAAAAATTAGAGATAAAAATGCTGCAGTTACGGCAACAGAGTTGATGTCAGTAACAGTCATATTGTGAAGGACAGTTGTGTTTCAGCAATTAAGTCAATGAGGACATGACTTTGGATTCTGCTTTTCCAAGGGCACAACTAGGTGGTTATCATGAAACCAGCCTGCTTTTCCTTCTTTTAAACACAGCTTCCAATCTAGTATTGTGCTCCTTTCTCCTCCCCCTTCCTTAGATGCTAAGGATTTAAATAGCACTTTCAACTTAAATAGTACATCCAACCAAGCAGAAGTTAAATATACACATTACTAAGAAAGGCCTTCAAATAAACAACTCATCCAACATTAAACACTATATAATCCAAAGAGCCAAAAATTAAAGACAGTAATCATCAACCAAACTCTTTTTCTCTGTTTGTTTGACTGCTTAATAAAATTATTTTAGGAAAACCGGTTTTTATCTCCATTCAAATTTTTTCATTACTTCCAGTTAGTCTCTAATTTACACGACACAAACATTGGAAATCCAACACTAGCCAAAGTGCATTTATTAAAGCACATAACACTGATGAAAGTAATATTAGAAATAAGTTCCCTGAAAATACTAATAAAAATATTACAATATTTAGAAACTGAAATTTATCTTCCTTGCATTGACTCATATTGTTCAAGTTCAGAGCATGCAAATGATGGCCAGGTCAAACAGATGGAATTGAACAGGATACCTACAAGTCTTTTATACATAACATGGAGCAGCATTCTCTGCTGCAGGGAAGACGCCAGATGACACATTAAGTATAAAAATCCACCAACAATTTTTTAATACAACTTCTCTGTACAGGCAAGTACTGCACTTACCACAATGGTACTAGTCAGATGCTATAAACAGAAACTGAACATGCAACTGCAAACATCATCCTTCTCCTCATGGAATACTGCAACTCTTCAACTACTATATTTTCCTGAGTACAGGTAAGGAATAACTTAGAGTTAATGGAGCTATGCACTACAATAAACTGTTTGACACTCAAAATTTCAAAAAAGTGTCAAAACCCCCAAAAGTTTAACCCCACACTCTGACTATATAAACTTTCCACTGTTTCAAACAAAAGACCCATCTCTATTACAAAGATAGCTTTACATCAAAATCCTAAATTAGAAGGTAGATTGGCAATTTTTGCATAACCTAAAAATACCAACCTGCTACTTCTGTACGTTAATGTCATCTCCACAGCCTGAAACCATTGTAGTCATTCACACAAAGGTTTCATTTGTCAGAACCATTTATTATTTGATGCATATGGTGTCTTCAACAATATTTTGTTATGTGGCCTTCTCAGTGTCCCAAGGATATGCCATTTTAATATCTGCAGCTACTCTGACCTAAGTTTCTTCTAAGATCTGTGATCGAGGGAAGTTGATTCAGTAGCTGCAGCTACTGCCCGATTTCCAGGTCTTCCAAAAGCAAAGAAAGAACTACATCCTAGTGAGCCCTGTCTGTTCAAAATGGACATGAAATATTTCTGACACTTCAGTTAAAAAGGAGAAAAGGGAAAAAATAGAAATGGAATTTACCAACCTAAAGTGAATATGAAGTTTATCTTAACCCAAATAAGGGTTTCAACATAATCAAGATCAAATACTGTCCAACAATATCCATAAGACATTTGTCTCAACTTTTGAAGTACAATGTTAATTAAATCAGTCAAGGTTGCATATTTGAGGAGACACATGAACACAATTACATTAACTTCAAGGAATACAAGCAGTAATTGGCTGAAAAAGTATATCACATTCATAATTTTTACCCACTGGCTCTAAAGAAAGACTGTGTCTATTTATATGCACTAACTTCTAATTTAAAAAGAAATTAAAATCCAGTAATGGCATATAGCATGCTAGTGAAAACATTTAAGTCATAACCTGACATCTCCAATAAATACATCAATCAAGGACCATTCTCTCTAGCTAATATTTTGCATCATTCAACACCTTAAAAGAAATACTGTCATGAGGCTTCCACCAATTTGAGACTTCAACAGCTGTCCAACATGCAGCAACAATAACATCAAATTTCAACAGAAGTGGTAAACTGTCTGAAATTTATGGAATTAAAGTCAGCAGCAGTATTTCCCCAAAACTGATACCTATATTATAACCCTTTGACTGACTGAGCTTATCATCAGAATCTTTTGAGAAGCGAAAGCATCTTCATCAAAATGAAGCACTATACAAAACACATCTATGGTACCATACAACATTTGAACATTTTACTAATTAGCATTGAGACACATATTTCCTAGCACTAACTGTGGAATAATTGTCAGCGCTGCCCAAACAGTAATACCTTTGACTAATCACAGTTTACAGAAGACACGAAGGAAGACAGAAACCCAGAAGGTGACCTAGACGCAGTAACTTTTAACTCCTCCAAGGTTGAAAAATGAGGACAATCTACTTCTTCCTTGTTTGTTCCACTTCTAAGAACAGCAGCTACGATAGTGAATTTCATTCTGACTGATGAGGAAGTTACAATTAGATTAAAAGATGCTGGATATGTCTGTCTACAATTAACACAACACCCATTTAAAACTAGAAAATATTTATAAAACATTATATTTACAGATTTTGAATAAGTTCATGGTTTATGCAAGTGGGCTTTTTCTTCAAATTCAGGCTGCACTAAGTTAACAGACATTTTTAATCAAGCAGGCCTATTTTTGGATCTTCTTAAATAAAACGCCCTCATACAGCAGATGTTTGAATTTATTCACTCCTTAGAATTATCACACAGCAAGTTTAAAGGAAACAAGATCAATTACCTTTTTTTCCCCACAGAGAGAATGGTTAAATTATGGAATGTCTTCCTGCAGGACATTGTAAGGGTCAAGAGTACATATGGCCGCACCAATTCATTATGCAAATTTATTGAAAAATAGGTAAGACCTACTAAGCTGTAAATCTATAACACAGAGGACAACCTTATGTCAGACTGCCAGAAGCAAAGGAGGTACACCACGATAAGCATCACTGCATGCTTGCTCTGTCCTTATGCTTATTCCCTCAGCATCACTTATCACTCGAATCAGAAACAGGGCTGGACGTATCTTTGTCTGATCCAGAACAGCTGGTTTTCATTAAATAACAAAATCTCCTTTCTGTTTTGTCTATTCCATTAAGTACTGCAAAAGAAAGCATTGTTTTCACATTCCTAGAAAAGAGCTTATTACAGTTAAAGTATTAAATCCAGTTCATCTGCTTTTACTTCAAGTGCCAATAAGCCCCATTTCACAAGGTAAGCTTCTACAGCAAATGGAAAACTCAGCAAAAACGTGGCACCTTGTAACTGCAACTGCAAGAGGCAAGTGCTCACTGTACAAAAAAGTGGATAAAATTTATATCTTTTGACTTCATTTGGTATGTCCTTCTAGTTGTATTATGACTGAGGGAAGTCACAATTTATGATTCTTTATCCTGCATATTTTTATTCAAACAGGGAACATGACATGGCTCAATTCCTCACCACCACGCTCTCATCAGACAGAAGCTTCTCAAGATCATAATTCTCAATATTGTCTAAAATTAGTATCTAAGCAAATAATTTCGGTCTCTCCAATATCCCTTATCATACACTGTAACACTTCATAGAAAAGTTGTAAATAAATCAATTTCTCATCAGACTCTTTGCTTCTCAGCTAAATAATCTGTCACTTCTATTTGTGCAACACACCAGTAGATATATTATTACAGCAGTTAATGCTGGATTTAAATATAAACTGCTTCAAGTTCTTTTACCCAAGAATTTGACAGAGTATTATGTAAGTTCATGCACAATATTAAAAAATCACAATATTAAAGTATTTTTAGCCTTAACCTAAGAGGAAAATAGAGTACACTGTCATACATAAATCAACAAATTCACTGCTTGCTCCAGCATCTGATCCAAAGTGCCAGCCAGTGAAAGCCTGGCTAAGGAACTGCATGAGCCAAGCCCAGTGAAAACAGATTCTCAGACGGAAAGGTATGTATTTCAACAGTTTACTCAAGCCTCATTTAGGAACATCTACGTGAGGTTGCAACAACAATTAAAGCAAAATGAGGTTTAGGGAGGCATTATGCATTCACAATGACCTACACTGCCTGTGAGATCAGACAGTGTTTATTAAAAAGGCAGTGTTTATTAAAAAGGAACATTGAGAGTGCCTATGGAATGAGCCACTGTAATCACCAAAAAAAGGAAGGAAAAGACTAATCAGAAAAGAGGCTTCTAAATGGCACATATATATAACCATTGTTTGTTTAGAAGCTATAAGCAAGCTTTGGTGATACACACTCACAAACTCATCATGCTTATGTTAAATGATTCACCATTTGATCAAATGTGTAATTTTAGCAAACAAAATTGAGGAAAGAGCCAGATTGGCATGGCAAGGATCTGATGATACATAAGTGACTGGAAAATCCAGACTCAGAAATAAAGTCTGAATTGGGCCTGCACAGAATGCTTGGGGCACAGTGTCTCATCACATATATGATGCATGCAGTGTCAGAGAAAGGCAGAGCAAATGGCAACATCCTGCAAAAGCCCTGCTGGCATGTTCTCAAATAATATTGCTATCAGTTTTAGCTGACTAAAGTACCTGATCGTTGCCAGACCTAGATGAGATGAAACTAATCATACTGTGCTTTCAATCAACTTCCTGCTGGCTGCCACCATTTCAAGAATGGAATTCATTTGTTTTCTATCTATTGGCATATTTCCTTCTTTTCTGGTTCTAAGGCCCTAAAGGCAGTGGTAGGTATCGGTTTGGACAATAAAAAAGATAAGCAGCAGCCACTACAGTACAAATAGAATTGTAAAAGTAATACTCTCTCTGACATACTCTTCACAGTATATGCTACCACCAGCTTACAAGTCCCTTCTGCGCATACAACCACTTAACAGTAACATCCCCAGCCCTCTGATGGTTTCACTCACAAGGGAAACCTTCATGAAGCCAAAAGCCAAAGCCAAATTGCCAACATGCAGGTCATTAAAGAATCAGCCTCATCTCTAATAAGCAAAAAGGCTTAACTGGAATGTACTATTTTAATGTATTTATAAAATCTTCAACCTCGAGCTCATATTCACCATAAGGGACAGGCTTCTGAAATCCAGAAGTCTAAGAAAAAATAAACATTATAGGATTCTATGATTCTCTGGTCTGTTAACCAGGAAAATAAGAAAGCATTTTCCCAGGTCATAGGAATCAGAAGTTAAGCACAGCATACTTCAGACGAAGTAATCTAAAATCAAACTTCCATACTGAACCCTTTCCAATCCTTGCACACTAAGACTATTCCAATAAATAGTGAGATAGTTGCTAATGACTGATGTTGAAGATATAAAAATAGGGAGAAAGAGGAGAAAAATATTTCCAAACACCAAGCAAGTTGTATGAATTTTTCATAAATAACATGAATACTGATAAGGTTTCCCAATTGAGATTATCTGGGTAAATGAAATGATTTTGTAGAATATAAAGATTATCTCAGTGCTCCATTTAAACTTTACTTGAGCAGAAATGACAGACTGGAGATTCTAAAAAGAAGGGCAAGTCTGCAGATTTAAGGATAGATTTTGTGATCTTCAACAAAAGGCAAGCAAACGCTAGTTGTTGACCTTAAGCAAATGTTTCAGAAGTTCTTAACAGCCTCACTCAAAAGTATCTTCTTTCAGCTGTTCATTTTTCAGTCTCTTAGATCTTGAAACATCAAGAGTTTAGTAGTTTTCCAGTCTCTAGAGATTCTTGAAACCTAGAGAATCTGAATTTCTAATATAAACCCAAGTCCTTTAAAAGAAGAACCCCCCCAACTTCAATGCAATAGTCCATACTAGTCTGCTCCTGTAATCTCTTTGCATACCATCACTATCAACACGTGTCACTGGAGCTACTTCTACCCCCGTTTTAGAACTGCAACCTACAGCTTACTTCAATTTTAATATTCTTTCAGTCTTTTCCTGATATTGTGGCTTACTGCAGAAAGCATGCATCTTACTACAAACAGTCCTGTAAGCATTACATAAAATCAAGTAAAAAAACCCCAAAAACATAATCTTTTAAATTTGGTAAAATCTAGACCTTATTGTTTGACCCCCAGACACAGAATTGCTCCAAACCTGGCCTGGGTTCACTCAAGAAGAACCGTGCAAGGGTTCTCAACCATTGCACTGACCAGAAAACACAAAGCAATACTGTTCCTCTACCCTACCTTATTTACAAATCCAATGGAAACTACTACACTAAATGACAAGTTTCAGAACTTTTCATAGCTTTAAATATCCTGGCGCTGCCGTTCCAAAACGTGACTTGACAGACATTAAGATGACATGGAAGTCACAGGTAAGATGCTGTCTAAAGACGTGTTGCTGGTCATAACCCTACTGAATCGAGGGCAGCAGAATTTCAACTTCAGACGATTATGTCTCTTTGCTATCACGACTTACTTTCTTCACAAAGCTGGCATAAAACTGTAACCCCTTAAAAAGTCCTGACAATGCAACTTCAATAGAAGGGCACATCTGCATTGATTTACCAGACAATCCATTCAAGCAATAGTAAGGCCTAGGTAAATAAGGTCATGTAGCCACTTAAGCTTTTTCAGGACTGAAAAGTACAGCAATCAACTCTGGAAACTGACAGCACAGTTTTTTAAAGTGGAAAAATAGGTATTTAGTTTGCCAATGTGCATTGAAATGCACCTGGCAGACACTTAAAAAGACTGAAAAACAGGCCAATTCATTCAGTGTATTAATGGAAAAAGTGAGGGTTTTGTTCCACGCTGCTGTCTTTCAAAATTATCATACAAAAACACCCCTGCACGGATGGCACTCTGAAGGGGAAAAAAAAAGGGGAGGGCAAAAAAACACCCAAAACCCACTTGATGTCTGCTTGTGCAAGGGAAGCATGTTTTAAAAAATCAGCTTTAAAGGCAATAATATTCTTGAGAGCCTCCTGTAACCATTAAGCAGATCCTTGAACACAAAGCACCAGATTTTCTTCTCATTATCAAAACATGCTGAACTAGCCAAGAAGTTGAGCCCAAAGAAAAAGTTCACTTTCAACTTTCTACAATTCTCCCATAAGTATCACATTTCAGAAGCCAGTGCACTGCATTAGAGATAGTAAAAACTTGTTCTCCCCTACTTTACAAAAAAAATCAGACCCAAATATGGGAGCCTAACAACACAAAAACAAACAAAATAATTTACTTCGTATTTATGAGCTGTCTTGCAAGATCACTCCCAACAGGGCCATGGCATTTGTTGCAATTCAGTCTCCTGTCATAACTCAAAAGTGGGATTTCATTTAAAATTCTACCACTTCAATAAACCAACCAAATGTACAGTGACATCACTAAATCACTCTTACTGCATCTCTTTTCTCTCAGCCTCCACTTCCCCAGAGTACCTTAAATTGCATGACATAAATCCCAAGAAGCTACAATCACAGACAAGTGTAAATCTCAGGTGGGCCCTCAAAAGTCTATTTAGTCACATATTCTTTGAATTTTCCATAAATAAGAACATTAGGGACTAACGTTGCTGTGATAGACACTAAACACATTTTATGACAATGTGAATCTGCTAGAATACCATCTCCCATGGTATATCTGATTAAAAAAAAAACAAAAAAAAAACAACAAAAAAAAAAACCAGTAACGGAAATATTTTCAACAGACACGACCCTAGAGGTGGCAGTTTAAAAAGGAGCAGATTTACTCTTATTTTTCACCTTTGGCAAACAGGAATGACCCCTACTTCCTTCTTCCTAAAAGGGTATCGTCAGCAAGCACCTAACAAGGGCCTTATCTATTATGAACCACTTTGCTTTCGTAAGGTGGAGAAAGAAGTATGTTTTCGTCCTTAGCCTTTTTCCTTCATTGGTTATGCTGCCCAGAGTGAATTGTAGCGGCAGCTCCCCGTTCTGGGGCGCAGGGCAGGGATGTGTCAGGGACAGCCGTCACAGCACCCAGGGGCCCGCATTACTCATCCGCGCCTCTGAGGAGCTGAAGGCAGGCCCCGGAGCGCAGCCCCAGCCGAGGGGCGGCCTCTCCAGGAAACCTGCCTGCCTGGGCAGGCGGTGTGGCCTCCCCTGCCCGCCGTGCTGCCGGCCAGCCCGCCGTGTGCGGGCGGCGGGGGGGCCGCGGCCGGCCTGGGCACCGCCTCCGCTCCGGGGCAGCGCACCCACCTCCCCCCGGGGCACCCGCTGCTCTAAGCGAGGAGCCGACACCGCGGTCCCAGACCCCCCGGGACCCGGCACCCACAGGCGGGAGACATCTCTCTTCCCAATGGGGGGGGAACCCCCGCGGCCCGCCCGGCATGGCCCGGGGCCGCCTCCGCCTCCGCTGGCGGGCTCGGCCACCGCGGGCAGGCCGGCAGCGCCCGGGCTTCGGGCATGGCCCGTTCGCCGCGGCAGCCCCGCCCCGCCCTCGTGTACCCCCCGCCGCCTCGCCCGCTTTCGCCTGGGGAGGCACGGCCCGCCCCCCTCAGGTCCCTCTCTCGCCCCAAGCCCCAGCCCTCGGCCCGGCTGCACCCCCAGAAGCCGCAGGGGCAGCGCGGGGGCAGGCTCGGCGCATTCTGCGGCTCGCTGCCGGCGTCCTCCCATGGTGGGGCCGGGCGCGGGGCGGCGGCTGGCGGGGGGCGCGCGTGCTCCCGGCCGGTATTCCGGCCGGTCAGCTGGAGCCGGGCGGCACCACTGGGGATGAGGTTGAAGGGAGGGGGCGCGGAGGGGAGGGCGCGGGGGGGGGCGCCCGGCCGCACACCTGCCGATGGGGGCGGGACAGGGGAGCGAGACACGGCGGCACGGGGACGCGGAGCTCCGTGCCGGGGCGGCGCCGCCCGCCCGCCGGTGCCGGTGGACCGGCTCAGGTACCGCAGGCGGGCGCGCGGCCGCCTCGACCCGGAGTGCCGCTCGGCCGCCGGACTCGCGCAACAATGGCGCGCGCCGCCCCTCCGGCACGGTTGGCTCCCCCCCCGCCCTGTAGCGCGATGGTTTTTTCGTCAAGCCACCGAATCACTGGGGAGGGCATGTTACCAAAACCGCACATCCCCGGGGAAGTTCGTGTAGCTGTACCGTGTCATGTACTGTGTCGTAGCAGTGATTTGGAGGTCCCCCTAGCTCGAGAAGATCCCCAGGATTCTCGGTGAGGCTTCACAGGTGGGGCCTGAGCCCGCAGGGATGGCCTCCCGCCGTGCCCTCTTTGGGCTCATACCCTACGTTGGGCACACAGTGGTACAGGCCAGGGACGGCCCGGCGCGGTGGGTGGGCGGAGGGGTGCGGTGCCGCTGCGCAAATGCGCATGCGTGCCCCGACGCGGAAGTCATGGTCGGAGTGAGACGGATCCCGTGGGGCCGGGCTTCAAGCCCGTCCCCGTCCCGGCTGCCGCTCCCGGCTTGCCGGGAGCTGCTTCGCCGAAGGGGGCTGGATTGAAATATCTTTCACTTGTCCTTGTCGCTGGCAGCCGGGCAGCGTGCTGGGGCCGGGCCGGGCTGTGCGCGCTCGGAGAATCTCCTGGAGGCTGGGCGGCTCTGGGGGCTCTCGGTGCGGTGCAGGGTGAGGACAGGACTTGTCCCTCTGGGCCTCCGCTTGCGAGAGGTCTGGAATGCCCCGAGGGTGACTTTTGGCCTTGTGTTTTGGGCGACGTTTGTCTTTTTATGCCTGTAGGTGTTCGTTCCTCGGTTCCCATCAGTCGAAATCAAGGCGTGTACGGTTTGGCGTACTCTCCTCGGCTGTGGTGACGCCACTTGCTGCGTGAGGACACGAGCTGTGGGCTGGCTGGTCAGCCGGGAGAAGCGGGCTGCGCATGGCCCCATTCTCTGGAATCTGCCAGAGGTAAGCTATGGCAGGGGGGGACTAGCCACTGCGGCACGGTCATTCTGGCTGCCGCCTTTGACGGACAGCAAAGGAGAGGAGACGGGGAATTTTCCGCGCCTGGGCTTGGAGGGCTGAGTAATGGGGATTGTACTTCTACTACTGTTGTTACACAATAGTATATGAGCAAGTTACGGCCTTTGCCTCCCTGTTACCGTTGGTTTTTGTCTGTGAATGGAAAATATGCTGACCCATCCCCCCCGCCAGAAATTCTGATCTGAGTGGAAAAATGTGTGGAAAATCTGTGTGGCATTAATTGAAGGTGGAATTTTTGACTGTTCCTGACTGCTGTTGCCTTGTCTTATACTTTGATTTTTGCTTTGCACTTAAAACCAACGGTTATTAAACTTTGGAAAGTATAAACGTAATTAACAAAGTTCGGAGTAATGTGAAATCTTTGTGAACAAACTTGACAAAGTTGTCATTTCTGACAAGGTACTATGGCTTAGTATTAAGTGTCCTACAGCATCTTCTATCAAATTAACTCATGACAGAAAAAAAAGCAATACAAATACATATACCACACTGCTTGAAACTTTTAAAATAACAAGATTGGGATTTTAATTGATATATGTAAATTTGATTTGTGAATCACGTAAACGATATTTGTGATGGCTGTTCATGTCAATTTACTAATATTGGTGATTTTTATCAAACATTCTAGTCTGGGGCTTGCCTGACTTCCCAACGGTCTGCCCTCCTCTAATAGTGTCTGTGCGCTGCAGTTGCACTGCAAGCCCATGCTGTCCCCTTGCTTGCAAATCTCCTCTGAGGCAAAGCTGAGCTGCTGAGGCAACCTGCTGAGGGTACTTAGATAAGTGAGTACGTGCAAATAAAAAAAAAATAGCCTTGGCCTTGTTAACTCAGCCCTTATAAGCCACTAAGTCAGCTGGAAACTGGGGGAAATGGTATCTCTTGTGCTGGTTACCTGCACTAATAGCAGACAGGCTTGTCAAAGTTCCCCCTCAGATAAGGAGTTGATTCTAAAAGATCATCTAATAGGCTATTATATCTTAATTTGCTGTGTTAAGGTAAGCTCAACTGAGTTAGCTTTCAACTATTACAAATGTTGTGAGCGCATTCTTTCTGCCTCAGTGCTCTTGTGTGTCATTTCAAACTAAACACTTGGCTTTCAGCAATTGAAGGGAGCCTAGAAAAAAGATGGAGAGAATCTATTTTTTCCATGGGCATGTAGGGGACAAGACAGAGGAGACTGGCTTTAAACCTACGAGACGTAGTTTTAGATTACTAATAGTGAAAAATATTTTACTGTGAGAGTGGTGTAAGCACTGGAAGAAGTTGCCAGAGAAGTGGATGCTCCATCCCTGATGTGTTAAAGGCGACACTTGGATGGGGCTCTGGAGCAACTTGTCTAGTGGAATGTGTCCATGCCCATGGCAGGGGATTGGTATTAGAATGATCTCTCTTACAAACCCACTTCTAAGCCCATGGCATTCTATAATTTGTAAAGTGATGTTTGGGATAATGTCACATATCACCAGTTTTTCCAAGCAGTTCAGATTTTTAAAAATCCCTGCAAGGATGTGGTACTTCACTCCAAAGTTAAACAAAACAAGAAACGCATGAATTTTAGGGACAAGACTGTTACACAAAGCACGACTTAATGAACCAGCTGCCAATGACGATACATAACAACTAACTCTGGCTGCTACTAATGCCCCTAAGGAAAAATAATTCAGGGACACACACATGCTATACTTCAGCCTTAGAAGTGAAGTTTGATACCTATGGTGACCCAGAACCGGGGAGCATGTCTTTGAGTTCAATGCCATGTTTGTAATAATCTACCTTTGTATGGCCTTTTGATTTCTTTAATATGACCTTGCAATGCTGGT
>CM031859.1:81835524-81875132 GCA_018697195.1 Certhia americana | reverse complement strand
AGGGACGCTCCTCGCTGCGGGCTCGGCCCCGCGGCAGGCGGCAGCGCCCGGGCTTACGGGCTGGCCCGTTCCCCCCGCGCCGGCCGCGGCAACCCGCCGCCTCGCCCTTCGCCTGCCGCCCGCCCCCCTCGTCCCTCTCCGCCCAGCCCAGCCCCGGGCCCGGCTCACCCCCAGAAGCCGCAGGGGCAGCGCGGGGGCAGGCTCGGCGCCTTGCTGCGCTCGCTGCCGGCGTCTCCCATGGTGGGGCCGGGGCGCGGGGCGGCGGCGGGCGGGGGGCGCGCGGCTCCCGGCCGGGATTCCAGGCCGGTCAGCTGGAGCCGGGCGGCACCACTGGGGAGGCGGCGGAGGGGAGGGCGCGGGGGGGCCCGGCCGCACCCTGCCGATGGGGCGGGCAGGGGAGCGGAGACACGGCGGCACGGGGACGCGGAGCTCCGTGCGGCGGCGCCGCCCGCCCGCCGGTGCCGGTGACCGGCTCGGTACCGCAGCGGCGCGCGGCCGCCCTCCCCGGAGTGCCGCTCGGCCCCTCGCGCAACAATGCGCGCCCCCCCTCCGGCACGGTGGCTCCCCCCGTCCTGAGCGCGATGGTTTCGTCGAGCCACCGAATCAGCTGGGAGCGGCATGTACCACCGCACATCCCCGGGGGAAGTTAGTGTAGCTGTCGTGCAGGAACTGTGCGAGCAGTGAGTTTGGAGGGTACCCCTAGGCTCGAGAAGAGCCCAGGATTCTCGGTGAGGAGTCACAGGTGGGGCTGAGGCCCGCAGGGCTGCCTCCAGCCGCCGCCCTCTTTGGGCTCTACCCGTACGTTGGGCACACAGTGGTACAGCCAGGGACGGCCGGCGCGGTGGGGGGGCGGAGGGGTGCCGGTGCCGCTGGCGCATGCGCAGGCGGGCCCCGACGCGGAAGTCTGTCGGAGGGAGAGGATCCCGGGGGGCCGGGCTAGGCCCGTCCCGTCCCGGGCTGCCGCTCCCGCTGTGCCGGGAGCTGCTTCGCCGAAGGGGCTGATTGAATATCTTTCACTTGTCCTGGTCGCTGGCAGCGCAGCGTGCTGGGGCCGGGCCGGCTGTGCGCGCTCGGGAGCTCTCCCTGGAGGCTGGGCGGCTCTGGGGGCTCCGGTGCGGTGCAGGGTGAGGATAGGGACTTGTTCCCTCTGGGCTCCGCTTGCAGAGAGGTCTGGAAGGCCCCGAGGGTGACTTTTGGCCTTGTGTTTGGGCGACGTTTGTCTTTTTATGCTGTAGGTGTTCGTTCTCGGTTCCCTCAGTCGGAAATCAAGGCGTGTACGTGTTTGGCGTACTCTCCTCGGCTGTGGTGAACGCCACTTGCTGCGTGAGGACACGGAGCTGTGGGCTGGCTGCAGCCGGGAGAAGGCGGGCTGCGCTGGCCCCATTCTCTGGGATCTGCCAGAGGTAAGGTATGGCAGGGAGGGAAGAGCACTGCGGGCACGGTCATTACTGGCTGCCGCCCTTTGACGGACAGGAAAGGAGAGGGGAATTTCCAGCGCCTGGGCTTGAGGGCTGAGTAATGGGGATTGTACTTCTACTACTGGTTTAGCCAATAGTATTGAGCAAGTTACGGCCTTGCACTCCCTGTACCTTGGTTTTGTCTGTGAAATGGAAATAGTGCTGACCCACCCCCCCGCCAGAAATTTCTGATCTGAGTGGAAAATGTGTGGAAAAATACTGGTGTGGCATTAATGAAGGTGGAATTTTGATCTGTTCCTGACTGCTGTTGCTTGTCTTATACTTTGATTTTTGCTTTGCACTTAAAACCAAGGTTATTAAACTTTGAAAGTAATAAACATAATTAACAAAGTTCGGAGTATGTGAATCTTTGTGAACAACTGACAAAGTTGTAATTTCTGACAAAGATACTATGGCTTTAGTATTAAGTTTCCTAAAGCATCTTCTATCAAATTAACTCATGACAGAAAAAAAAGCAATAACAAAGTACATATACACACATGCTTGAAACTTTTAAATAAAAAGTTGGGATTTAATTGATATAATGTAAATTTGATTTGTGAATCACATAAACGAGATTTGTGAAATGGCTGGTTCATGTCAATTTACTAATGATGGTGATTTTTATCAAACCATTCTAGTCTGGGGTTGCCTGACTCCCAACTCTGCCCTCTCTAAAGTGTCTGTGGCTGCAGTGCACTGAAGCACCAGGGCTGTCCCTTGCTTGCAAAGCTCTCTGAGGACAAAGCTGAGCTGCTGAGGCAACACTGCTGAGGGTACTGAGAGAAGTGAGTACGTGCAAAAAAAAATAGCCTTGGCCTTGTTAACTCAGCCCTTTAAGCCACTAAGTCAGCTGGAAACTGAAATGGTCTCTCTTGTGCTGGTTACCTGCACTAATAGCAGAGGCTGTAAAGTCCCCTCAGATAAGGAGTGGCTTCTTAAAGATCATCTAATAGGCTTTATATCTATAATTGCTGTTAAGGTAAGCTCATACTGAGTTAGCTTTCAACTATTACAAATGTTGTGGAGAAGCATTCTTTCTGCTCAGTGCTCTTGTGTCATTTCAAATAAACCTTGGCTTTCAGCACCTGAAGGGAGCCTAGAAGAAAGATGGAGAGAATCTATTTTTACATGGGCATGTAGGGACAAGGACAAGGAGGAATGGCTTTAAACCTACAGAGAGTAGTTTTAGATTAGCTAATAGGAAAAAATATTTTACTGTGAGAGTGGTGAAGCACTGGAAGAAGTTGCCAGAGAAAGTGGATGCTCCATCCCTGAGAGTGTTCAAGGCGACACTTGGATGGGGCTCTGAGCAACTTGGTCTAGTGGAATGTGTCCATGCCCATGGCAGGGGGATTGGTATTAGATGATCTCTCTTTAAACCCCTTCTAACCCAGGCCATTCTATAATTTTGTAAAGTGATGTTGGGATAATGTCAAAATCCCAGTTTTCCAAGCAGTTCAGATTTTTAAAAACCCTGCAAGGATGTGGTACTTCACTCCAAAGTTAAAAACAAGAAAAGCATGAATTTAGGGACAACACTGTTACACAAAGCAAACACTTAATGACCATGCTGCCAATGAAGATACATGAACAACTAACTCTGGCTGCTACTAATGCCCTAAGGAAAAATAATGTCAGGGACACACACATGCTAGACTTCAGCATTAGAGTGCAGTTGAGTACTATGGGACCCAGAACAGGGGAGCATGTCCTTTGATTTCATGCCATGTTTGTAATAATCTACTTGGCCTTTTTATTTCTTTAATATGACCTTTGCAATGCTGGTTTTGTATATTTGTGATATTTCCTACTTTGTTTAGACAACAGAAAATTACCAATGTATCAGTTCAGCTTTGTTTCCTGAGAATTCGGTAAGTTAATCTGTACCTGCTTTTCTAAACCCTTTAATGTTTTGATTTGCATCATGTGCCTGCTAATCACATCCACTCATTTGCAACCACCAGAAAGTATGTTTTTGTGTTGAAATGTGGCAGCAAGGGGAAGTACGGCTGAGCGACGCTTCTAGTGAGGCTGGAGAGGAGAAAACTGGTTCAGCTGATCTAAAATTAATGGAATCATGAACAGGGCATTGCAACCTCCATTCAGTGTGCGGGCTCTCCCTCCAACAGATCTCCTTTTGAGTCAAGCCTCTGGCCCCTGAGGAGTTTCAGTGCTAACTGACTTTTTTTCTGGCTGTCCAGGCCTTGGATGCTTTCTCAACAATGTACAAGCTTCTACAGACAAACAGCTAAAACAGCACTTAGGAAACATTTGGAGGGACAGGTAGCATATTAGTTGGACAGGGCTAGGAATATTCACACAGAAAGTCCAGATACAGCAAAGCGTGTTTCAACCTTTGGAAGCAAAGGTTGAAATGCATTGTAAACGTGCATAAGGTGGGAGCAAAAACCTCCTGAGTGATGGGAAGGTAATTTGGAAAAGAATGATGCCTGAAATAGTGAGCAACAGTTTAAGTACATAACAAGAGAAACAGGTCATGCAATTTTAGTTCTGCATATCTGAATTCATGAAAGAGATGGGGAAGGCTAATCCTTTTTAATGAGTGGCCCTGCAGCTGTTCTCCAGGCATATTTTTGTGGACAATTCAGAGAATACAAAGAATAGCAGCCAAAATACAGGCTGCAGATGCTGAAATGCTTGAAAAATCTAATGTTTACTGTCTGGCCATTTGGGGAGAGATTATAACTATACATTCTTATTTAAAATTGTCACCAAAAATAGAAGGTATTTGCTAGCAGGACACACAGAACTTAGTAAAAAATGGCTCTTAAGAAGATAAATGCTTAGGACATATACAAAAAGTGTTCTCGTGGTAAAGTCTGATTTTAGCCTCTCACTGAGGTTCATTTCTAGCTCATTTTCAGCAGGACCCCCATTGCAGGATTAGATGAGGTAATAGACCTCACAGAATCAGGAAGCAAAACTCCACCAATTTTAGAAGCATCAATTAAATACCATTGTTTCTCAAGAGCTCCATTTTTTTTTTTTTTCTCACTATGCTAGAAAAGGTTGTACCTGTATATAATCAGAACATTTGGGAGTGGTTTATTTTAGCATAAACATGATTGCCTGACTGAAATACATGTGCACAACCGTGAAGTGGAGCAGGTGGAGAATGTCACAAGTATTGTACATCTTGCCTTCTCATCTTCAGATCTAAATTACCATGAAATGATAAAAGTGACTCGTGATGCCAGTCTGTTTGAGAGACTCTTGAACTGATTGAAATAATCACCACTTTTTAATTCCTCTTCAGTAAGCAGATATTCGTAGTGGAATCTTTCTTTCGGAAGATCATTCTTGTTAGAACCTGTTCCGAGGCTGCGAAATAAAATGAGCGTGTGGGAAAGGGCAGTGGAGAGGACATGTCTGAGCTCAAGCCATAGCAAAAAATAAAAGCGAACAATTACGATGATTCACGAGAGCCCAGGGCACGGACTGCAGACCATGAAGGCATTAACCTGCAGCAAGTCAGCAACATGGATCTGACCCCAGGAAAGGTGACTGAACTGTGCCAAAGGCTGGCTGAATCGGGACTGAGGCTGCCAGGCTTTTGAGTGCCTGCTGTTCGCTGCATAGCTCACCGCATTTTCTCCATTTGAAACGCATACCTTGGGCTTTGTATGCACCTGGCCTGGCAGGGTGTGATCCGGCTGAATGCCTCAGCATTTACTTATTCATTTAGTTTAAGTTAGGTGTCAGTATAAGCTGTCTGAAGAGAGAAGTGCCCACACCTTAGCCTCTGGCTTGGCCTCAATGAATCCAACTCTGTTTTCTTTGCTGCTTGAAGGAAGTCTCCAGATTAAAGAAAGCAAACTGAGCTCATCTTGGCTCTCAGCATTGCTTGTGTTGACGAAGCAAAAAAAAAAAAAAAAAAAATTACCAGCCATGAATTAACAATTTATGAGTCATGCAGATTAGAAGGTTTTTGTAGCATAAGCTTGAAAACTACAGTTTAAATACTTACCACACAGAATTTAGAATTGGGACTTCAACATTTTTCTGGTTATTTTAAGTCTCTCTGTGCCTCAGTTTCGTTTTCTCAAACGGAAACAATAATCTCATGGGCATTCTGGTAAAGGAGTCTTTATTGGATGGTGTTTTTAGAAATGAAAAACTGCTGTTGTTGCTGTTACTGTGACTAGGAGAGTGCCATTTCTTTGCAGTTAATGGCTGGATGGAGGGACCAAGGTCAAAGAGAAAATTCTTAACCAATTGCAATTTGCATTACTATTACTAACCCAGAGGCAATTAAAAATACTTGGTTTTTTTCACACATGTATTTCTTCCACTTCCTGCCCCTTATGTAATCCAGAGCACTTTGAAAAAAGCATAGATGGAAAAATTGGAGTGCAATTAAACAAACATTCTAGGCTTGTCAAAAAATGCCAGATAATATATTTCCAATAAAAAGTCAGAATATTAGACATGATTTAGTAAAAGAAGTGAGGATGCCTGGAAAACAAAAGTGAGTAGTGTTCTCACTGAGACTAACACTGAACTCACACAAAAATAAACCTGCAGATGTTAAAAGACGTGTAAATGTGGCACTTTGGGACATGGCTTAACAGCAGTGTTGGGTTAACAACTGAACACAATGTTCTTAAAGGTCTTTTCCAACCTAAATGATTCAATGGTTCTATGTCCTAAATAAGTGAGACTTTCATTATTATTAGAAACCATGAGACTTATGAATCTGCAATGATGCTGAATTTGTGCTAGGCATTTCCTGGTGCTGGATGGCAGACTCAGCAAAGACCATTCTTACCCTTAGAATGTTCTCTATAGCAAATGATCTCCAGTACTCCTTAAAAAAATTAAAAAAAAAAAAAAAAAAAAAAAAAAAAAAAAAAAAAAAAAAAAAAAGAAGTAAGCATTGTGACAGCAATTTTACCAGGAGGAAAGCAGCTTTGGAAAGTGAAACAAGCTGCCTCGGGTCACACAAGAAGGCACCTGCAGATCTAGTAATAGCATTCACATTGCTCAACTCTCAATATAGCAACCGATGCAGAGTCTGTGCTGTCTTGCAGAACTCATGCCTTGGGTGCTCCTATAAGCACCTCCCAGGACCTGCTTCCTCTGCCACAGTGTCCAAGTTTGCTTAACAGTGGTATTCCAAATCATCTTTGCTGCAGCTACTTGGTTTATAAATTGCATGGATAAAAATTAATAAAGCATTATACATATCCTTCCATCTGAAAAAGCAGCTTAGGCCGAAATAATATGGTTAAATGGAAAGGTAGAATATTAGTAATATTTATATATTTCTTCTGTTTTCTTTACCTGTCTTCAGCATTTTCATAGTGCCTTGTACAAAGGGATCTTCTCTGCACCTAGGTCTTTTGGGTCCTACTGCAACACAGATAAAGAAGCATTATAAAACTCTCATCTTGTATAAATATTAAAAGGTTCACCCTTCATTAGATGGGAAGGTGCCTGCCCCTCATAATCTGTTTGAATATAAGCTATTTCTGCTCTTTTCTCCACTGCTCTGAAGATGTCAGCCCCAGGGACATGGCAACTGAACATATATCTTGGCACCTCAATAAGTTTATTAATTCTCTGACTTCTGACCTGGTGGTTCTGAGCACAGCTGAGATGAGCAGTAATTCCCTCATAAACACTCCAGTGTCAGGGAGGCTTAATTGCTTGGCGTCATGAGAAAGTGTTTGGTAGTTCAATGACAAAAGGTCTTAGAGAACATGAAATGAGAGCTGACAGTTCTCCTTTGCTGCCCCTGCCTGCTCTCCTCCATAATGTATCCAGCTTTTAGCTTTTTCAGGGCTGTGGGACCAACGTTTGCAGAACAAACCCTGAACCAGCCGTTTATGGTATCCATGTGATCACAGCAAGATCAGAAGTTAGAAGTCATAAGTGCAGCTCGGGTAATTTTGTAAACAGCAGCAGCACCAATTTCTTTTACAGCAAGTAAAAAAAAATTACATTGCAACTGGAAATGAAGAGCATACAGAGCAGCTGTTTCAAATTTGTCTGATGCTGTTCTAAAACAAATTTAAAGTGCTAACAGTTGTACCCATGGCACAGTTTCCCCTGCTGTGTGCACACTGACAGCTTTCCTTTATGCTGTATAACTGAGCTACCACATTTGTGCTCAGTTCCCTTGCTGTTCCTCTGAGATGCATGTCTCCAGCTGTGGGCTGGAAATGACTGGGCAGACTCTTGGCCCTGCATGAATGCTGTGCAGCCAACCACAATTATCATGCCATGCAGCAGCATCTGCTGGGCTGACCAGTGCTTGTGGTGGTCCTCAAACCTTCTGCCCATCCTTTTAAATATGTGTCGCCTTCTGATTCCAGGTGGAGAGTCACACCTCCAGAGAGCCCCAAGTGTTTCACACTCTGCCTCTCACATCAAGGTGATGGCAGGATACAGGCAGGAAAGGCTGGAGTAGGTGGTGACCCTGACCAGGTTAGTGCTCCCCAGGCCAGAATAGCAGCCACTGGCCTTGGACAAATACTGAAGAGGAGGCGACGTGGTGAGGGGCTGCTGGAGAATCCTGTCCTGCCTCTTGCAGTAACGTACCTGGGGCACTGTGCTCTACTCTCCTGTGCTAGGGCTGAAAACACCAAGATCTGAAGGAGTCTTTCACCTAAAGGGCAGAACTGCTACTCCAGTTTGGAGGAGCTGGAGTATTTTCCAGAGAGTGAGAAAATGGTGCTCATTGAAGGTAAGAAGAATGCTGAGGCTTTTAATTTTCATTAGAAACTCAGCAGGGGTTTTCTGTACCCCCCCTCTGCCAAGCTGCAAATCATTTCACTCTAACCGACTACCCCTAAAGCCAGGATACCCCATTTTGTTTCAGTTAGTCAAGAAACTTGAGGAGAACCTAGACAGCAAAGCAACAGATAAGAAAGCCAAGAAGCAAGCCATGAAGGAATGTTTTCCAGGGAACTGGGGGAGTTGGGACTCAGAATCTGGAAGTGAAGCAGTAGTTAGGGAGATGCTTCTCACAAGATACCAGCCATGGTGAGAAGCCTTGGTCCAGCTGCAAGAGAAAGAAATTGTGGTTGGGCTGGAAAGTGGAGAGCAGACTGGATGAGAGCAGGCTCAGCATCTGAACTTTATGACCACAAGCCCCAGTGGGAGCAGCTGGGAAACTCCACCTGCTGATCCTTACTTGCTCCTGCACAGCTCTGTTGATGGTACCAGCAGTGCAGAAAGAGAAATGGGCTGCATGGTGTGGGGCCACTGCTGGGTGTAGGCAGGGAGATGGTATCTCCCCATAGCACAGGGAGCAGCCATCTTTTTCCTACTGACAGCAGGAGGAATGGCAAGCCTTGTCCCAAAGTCTTTGGGACTCTCCATCCCAGATTTCATAGCCTGTAACACATCAAGTGCTTAGGTAGCCCCCGAGTCACACAGCTGCTGTGAAAGGGAGGATTTCTTACAAGCAGGTAGGAGGAAAACTGGCTGTCAGTGTTTGTGTATGGGTGAGGGAGATAGCAGTCTTGGAATGGGGAGAGGAGTTGGAAACGGGCTCACTGCAGCTTCTTCACTTTCTGAAGGTTGACTTACTGTTCCAGCTTTGCAAACACATCTTCAGCTTCAGCAGTGAGTCTGGCCAGTATGGCCTCCAAATGTGTGGATTTGAAGGGTAAATTTGAGGGTGTGAGTGGAGTAAGAGTGTGGCTAGAGGACCAGTGCAAATGCCTACACTCAGGTGTGGAGCTGAGTGCTGGCACAGGAATGAAGCACTGGGTGGTCCTGTGTGTCTAAACTATGCATGCAGGAGAGAGAGAATAAATCACTGTTGGGGTTTGCATATTGGTTTCAGGAAGATTATTGCATTTTACATTTTACAGACAACTTTTCATCAGGACAGCTTACAGGGTACATCATGAAGGCTGCTGATGGGAGGAGGTGGAACATGGGGCAGGCCATTGGTTCGCATGATGAAAATAGTTCAGTGAAATACCACAGGCAGAAACCATAGCAATGAAGAAAGGAGTAACAGGAGGATAGGAAAGGGGAAGTTATCCGCAAGCTCTAAGGAAGCAATACAAAAACTGAGAGACTTCTGAGCAGGGATCCTCAAGCCCTTACTGTCACAATTAGCCTCCTGAAGCTTGTCTGTGTTGCTGGGACTGTCACTTGTGTTATGTGCTGAGTTTATTAATTTTTTTATTAACCCCCCCAGCAGTGGTTAACATGAGACGTTTAAGAAGACCAAGGGAAAAGCTGGCAGAGTGGCTTTGTCTGTCATGATTCCTATTTCTGAAAAATGTGACCATTCAACATCTCAGAATGGGATCTGGGACAAACTGCTTTGTTTCCAATTCTGTTGTCCATAGTTGAGGCTGGATTAAGACTGTGTCAGTGCAGGCCTAATCATTTCACTAGGGAAGAAAGCTTTCTGCTTTTCTAGTCAAAGAAAATCTTGAAAAACTGTATTCAGGAATTTCTACCACATTTGAAGGCAATTTATAGACAACAGCTCTGAGGTGTGAGCTGCCTGTGCTTATTAGTGAAGTACTGTTGTTACCTACTTTGATTACCAAGTAAGCTCATTCACTTCTGGGATCAGAAGGTGTCACAAGTCCTTCAGAAGCATGATTGGGAGTAGGTGATGATAGCCATTACTCACTCTCAGAGGTGCCTCACTCCATTTCACCTCCCTACTTCCAGAAGGCCACATACTGTGACTCTCTCACTTCTACTCCAAGCACTTTCTGGCAATGCTGATTGACTGCAGAGGGGGCAGTAACTGCTCTCACACTCATTCACCTGGCCCTTGGCTGCCCTGGATAAAAGAGCTCCAGCAACTAGGCAAAGGAGTCTGTACTGCTGAAACTGAAAGCTGTTTGTCCCTTTCTAAAGAAAAGCAGACTTCATTGCTCTGGTCCCAGAAGTTAAATGTTGAACTCTAAGTACCTGTGAATCAGTGGTTTATATATTCTGAACTGCTGCTAGTGCACACATCTGGTGCACTGAAGGCATGACCATGCTGCTAGCAAAGCCCACTGGAAGCGGCTTATCTTTACTGCAACACAGTGCATCTGCATAACATCTGTGAGAAGATCAGGAAGCTTTTCCAGCAAGGAGTTCAAAGCTTTGCTAGTTTGCACACATGCATGGGCAGCAGATTTCAGCACCTGTTGACTGATCATCATATGAATGAATAGGGAGAGCTAGCTGGCAGCTGTTGGACATTCATCCTATCCTGCTTGTCCTGCTTGTGAATATCAGAGCTTGTAGCAAGTCTGTAGCAAGTCTGTCCTCAGAAAAACAAACAAACAAACAAACAAACAAACAAACAAACAAAACAAACCAAAAAACAAAAAACAAAACAAAACAAAAAGTCAGGAATAAGGAATAATAAGGGGGTGAACATCCAGGTGGTGTTGAAACCAAGAACCAGAAGATTGTTAAAAATCATTTCTTCTCCAGATTTCTGCATTATTCCCAAATATCAGGCTGTGAACAATAACCTTTGGAGACCAGTATGTTCCTGTCAACATTTTCATTCAGTACAGCCCTGGGACCTGTAAGAGCCTATGTGGGACATTGTTGCATCACTGGTATCAGCACATCTGATATGTGCTGTTATCTGTGGTAACAGCACACTGACCTGCTCAAAAAAAATGTAGTCATGTAGGCCATGGTTCTCCATTTCCTGTCTTATGCTGAAAAATGCATCAGTTGCTTTACATATAGCTACATATACATATACATAGCTACAGATCCAGCTCTGCATTTATTCTGAGCCCATTCCCCAGGAGATCTTTAAAACACAATTATCTCCAGCTCCACTTAATCACACAATCTGTCCCAAGGCCTGTTCTTGTTTTCTTGGTCCTCCTGTTGCCAAGGGCTCTCACAAGGACTCTGCTCTCTCTGCTTTGATCCTGTATCAACACTTGTTCATGTGCCTTGTCAGTCACCTTGCTCTGGGACAGCCTCATGGCAGCTCTTGCTGTTGCAGTACATTGCCTTGTAAAGTAGACAGTGAGTGGTCTAATTGTTTAACCTGCCCCAGAGCAGGACATACATCTGCCCAAGCTTTTCCTTTGCCATCTTCCCATGTCTGTTTTCATCTGTGTCATGAC
The DNA here is from genome assembly GCA_018697195.1 of Certhia americana. Lineage (NCBI taxonomy): Eukaryota > Metazoa > Chordata > Aves > Passeriformes > Certhiidae > Certhia > Certhia americana. The sequence goes on along the minus strand of CM031859.1, from coordinate 81,863,584 downwards.
ACCCATGCAGGGGTCAATGTGCTTACCCAAACCACATTGTTTCCCCTTCTCTCACAAGTGAGCACCCAGGACTGAGCACTCAGCCCAGCAAGTAGTCCATTCAGGTAGTGTCTTTCCAGGCTGTTGAAGAGATCTGAGAGGTGAAGCCAAGGAGAATGTTGTGATATTTTGGGTTTAAGCTTTGCTAGAAACAAGCAGTTGGCTTCTAGTAAGCTGGAGGAAAAGGAGGGGCAATAGACAGTCTGGAAAACACAGGCTTAGGAGATGTGATGGCATTGAAGGGACTACTAAAATTAAACTCTGCTGTCTAGGTTTCAGCTGTGTCCAGTTTGGGTTCAGCTTACACTGAAATCTAGGCTCTAATTTATATCCCTGCAAAAAGGTCTATGTCTAGCTTTCTCTTTTTCTGGAGGTTGAAGTAAATTGGATGAGGACAACAGCCTCATGTAAGGCAGTACAGAAATGGATGAGAGATAAACTACCAGTAGTTAGCTGTAGCTTAAACCATAATTATTTACTGCAGAATCTCTTACACCACGTTAGTCTCCTGTATTCTATTTCTGGTGACAGGCTGTTAGACATTGGTTAAGCAGGTGGTTTGCCGATGACTCCCACATTATATATTGATCTGTTCTGGGCTCCCTGTTCCTGGCTGGTAACTTTATCAAGGCAGAACTGCCTATATAGTTTATGTTGTGACAGTGCCAAAAGTACTGGGCTCCTTAATGAAACATATAAAATCCTCTACAGGTACAAAACTAAAAGCCCCTGGCTAAAGTACCCACTTACTAAACTTCCTCTCCCCTCTATTTTTGTCCTATGCCATGCCAACCCTGGACAAAACCTAGCAAAAAGCTGTGATCATTCATTCTCCTAAAAGCTAAAGCTGCTTCTCATTCCCCCACCAAACTTGCTGCCTGGGGGGCAGTATCTCTCAGGAAGGTCACCCCTATATAATCCTATGGAGTATTCTTTGTCCCCTTTGCTCTCTCATCCTTTACTCCATGACCCAGCCTAGACAGATCTCCCCCTTCATCAACTGCTTCTTGATGAATATTCGTCCCAGCTGTGGATATGAAAGGTACCAACCATACACTTTCTTTTCTTATACTGCTTCTTTTCCAGCTCATGCAGGCTAATGAATGAACCAAGGAGAGCTTGACTGTACACTGTGACTCATGTTTAATGCTGTATCTTTGTGGGGCTTAGGCATTTGGGATAACATATCTCTTCATCATTTTCTCATCCAAATCCACTAATAATTCATGTTTTGGATCTGTTTAATCCAAAGATGTACCTTCTTCATTGGATAGCACTGACAGTACTCCCATATTTTCGTAAAGTGACAGAATTAGGCCTTTGATATTTGTTATCTGACTTATCCAGCTGTATTGTCCTGACACCAAGAAAATATGTAGGACAGCCCAAGGGCACCAAGTTAGCATTCTGGTTTCCACAGTCAAATGCTCTGCTCATAGGTGTAAAGAAGTGATGCTACAAATTTGTGGATTAGGTGAAAGGTGCAAATTGGTTCCTAGCTGGACATAGCTCAGTCAGAGATATTTCCTTCTTCACACCTTCAATAAACACTCAAAAAAAGATTGTAAATGGAGGCAGAAAGTAAGAATGACCTTGGGGAAGGATGGAATTCTCTTATGGGATTATAAGAATAGTTTGAATCCCCAGACTATTTTTTTTCCATTGAGTTTGGTTATAAACTTTCAGAGAAAAGCTCTTTTGGCTTTTTTTTTAACGTGCTTTTTGCCCAGTCATACCATTTCCTTCTGGCAGCCGATTTTGCGTGTCACCTTTTGCCTGGCAGCAAAATGTCTGAGAATGGTTTGAAAATCATGGAGGACAATCTTACAGCAGAGAAATAAAATTACCTTATTCCAAGCTCGGTTCTGCATATTATCACTAAGATGCAGTTACTTATGCTGTCTGAATCAAAAACATTTCTTGCCACTAAAAAAAAATATTTCAGGAGTTTCAAATGGGAACTGGTAGCTTGATGCACTGATTGGTGCTCACAGATTTATTAGACATGTGATAAGTAACTTGAGAATAAGAAAATAGCTGTAATCAATTGGAGATGCATTTAACTTTGAGAGATATGGAACCAAAAATAAGTATCTATTAGTTGTAATACTAAGTAAGCATGTGCCCTGTTTCTTACTGGAAAGTGTTACCTGTCTTGAACTTTGCAGTCACAGTTCAGAAGCAGTTTCCATCAGCTCATGCAGACAGCTAGAAAATAGGTTTCCAATTGTGTTGAAATGAGGTAAAATCTCTTATCTGTTCAAATCTGTTCAAACGTGTTTATAAATGTTATAAACATTTCAGCATCTCCTTGCATTCTTTCTTTAGGTGGTCTGCATATTGTTTCTGACATGTTTAATTTATTCCTGAAAGACTGGTCTGCTCAGAAAACACAAGACCTGGTTCTTCTCCTGCTTTCTTAGCTTTCAAAGCATGAGATCCGATTGATGAAAGGACATGACACCTGCTTTATAGCAGTTAAAAGCTACAATTATTTATGCTATCTTAGCCTTAATATCACCTATACATCCATTCTTAGGATTAGGACCAAAGTGAAAGAGAAGTAATTCATGGAACAAATTGGTGTCTTGGAGTTTCAGGAAGCTTTGTTGACTAAGTGATATATGGTAAATCTGAGAACCTGAGTTCCTGAGTTTCTGCTATCGGTACTTCTATGAAGGAATTTCCACAGTTTGTTTGGTCTTTCTGTGTCTTGGTTTGCAATACCTTTAATGTTTTTGCTCTCAGGGAGATATAACCTCTTAATAGTTGTAGAGTGCTTTGAGACCATTGCATAGAAGGTACTGCATGAAAGCTCAAAATGACATACAGCAAGTCTGACTTTAGACTTCTTGTTGCTTTTCTGGATGACTGATTTTAATTGCAGTGGGTTAAACAGCTGTAAACATGCACTTGCTGCACATTGAACAAAGGTTTTCATTCCTGGGTTCTCACAGGTGTGTGGCTGTGACCTGACCAATACTGTCTCTGCTGATCCTCCCCTGGTTTCTCCCTTGCAATCGATTCCAGCAGTGATGAATTCACCTCTTGAAATTAATAATGTCAAGTTTGTCAATATTTAAAAGCTAAACCTAATTTCGTTCTCTTGAGCCTTGCCTTTGGCTTGTGAAAGCAGAAGCTTTAAACTCTATTATTTGGGAAGTCTACTGGGATACCTTGGTGTGGCAGGTGCTATATAAGTTTAGCGCAGCATCACTATTGAAGTCCATTAAGAAAGATCTTTCTGGAGCTGTCAGCACTCTGTAGATTAAAACCAGAAAAATAAAGGCACTCAATAAATGCTGCTATAATGGTTCAGATAGCTGCAGAGAGAGGACTTATCTTTGGCTTGCGATCAGTTTACTTCTGGGTTCAATGTAAAGGTTTTTTGGCTTCTTGTAAAAGCTCTGAGAAAAAAAAATCAATGTGGAGAAGCTTGGATGAATGCCAGGAGAAATATTGTACTGAATACAGAATATAGAAATCCCTCACAATTTCTATATTTTGCTCTATGCAGGCTCTTTATAGTCTAGCAAGAACTAAGCTTTTCTATCCTGGCTCCAGTACCATTGCAGGGTTGTACAGGATGTGAACAAATAGTCAGATTTTATTTGGTCATTTAAAAACATGTATCAATCCCCCCACAAAGATACTGTTAAAAAGGCAAGGTGGGTAAAAGGTGAGAGGAAGAAGCATCGAACACGTGTAAAAGGGCTGGAAACAAAGCATAGGAATAAGCATTCAGTTTTAAAAGTTGGTGAGGATTGGCAGCAAGACACTCCCTTAATCCCTGCCATGTCTACTATTTAAGTGTTTGGAAAAGGGAGGGCAAAGTGAGGTGTTAGAGGTGGATTGGACACAAGATGCCACAGAGCCTCCTCACATGTATAGGAGATGGAGCAATGGCAGAGGCATCCTGCATGAGCAGGCAGACATAGGACAGTGCCTCTGGAAGTGGTGGTGGGGAGCACCCAGGCACTTGAAGGGTTTTCCTGGAACTGTAATGCCTCAGGAAAGGAACTGTGGGTGTGCAGTGGATTGTCCTGCTCAAGGCATAATGGGGTGCTCAAATTTGCAGATAATGCCAGTCTACTCAGAGTATTGGCCAAACCAGCCTGCAGTCATGGTAATGCCTTTGGTTGGGTCAATGGCACAATCCTTTTTCCCTGCTCTGGTTTCTGTCAGGTAAAGATACTGAATAAGGCTCTCAGATATAAGTGGCAGAAATTGCAAAGCGATCTGAATGTGGCACTTGACTGGGGAACATCTGGAAACACTGGAAGTTGTATATCAGAGATGAGGTCCCTGAATGGGATGTGAACAATGTGGAGCGTAGAAAGAAGAAGAAATAAGGAGAAATAGGTTCTCCTATTCATGCTCCTAGAATTCAAGGACAAGAGAATATTCAATGGAAATATAAGGCAGCAAATATAAAACTGTTAAAAGGAAACAGATTTTATACAATGCCTAATTAGCTCACTCCCATAAGATAACATTAAGCCTAAGAGATTAATAGGATTTAAATAAAGGGATTAGACATTTATATGGAGAATGTAATTGGGGATGTTCTTATTAAATAGAATACATATTTTCTTTTGTTATGGAAGGATATAAGCCCTCTTGCTTCAGGGGCTAGGCTAGTTGCTAACTGATAAGAATTAAGAAGAAACTTTCCCTTTTGGCATTCCCTACGTATCTTCTAGGTTCCTTGTACTTAATCTGAATTGTTTCTACAGGCTCTATCACTGCAGGATTATTAAACTATACGGTCCATTTGTTTGGTATAGCATAGGAATTCTGTTTCTTCATAATCAAGTGTCTCGCTGACGGATCACAAAAATCTCAGTGGTCTGAAACAAAACTCCCTTTTTCTTCTGCTAGTTCTGTAAGAGAATTGATCTTGATTGGCCACCTATTAGACACAATCAAATCAGCACCAACAAATCTCACTTACCTGTCTTAACAGTAATATCTTCCAACTCTCATTCAGGACTTACATGAGCTCAGTTAGAGAGGTGGCAGGATACCAAAGATCCCTCAATATTCACCAAGTGGGTTGTCAAGCATGTGAAGGTTGCCCAAGGAAGTGATGAAGTCATCATCCCTAAAATTAGTTGAAAGATGTGTAGATGTGGCACTTAAGGACATACTTTAGTGTTGGGTTAATGGTTGGACTCGACAGATAATCTTGAAGGTATTTTCCAACCTGAACAATTCTATGATTCTATGTCCTCCCACAAATGTGAATGGGAATGTCTCATGGATGCTGCAGGCTGTCAGAATTTGGAACAAAACCCAATGATAATCAGAAGGAAAAATTGATTCAACTCTTCCTTTCACTTCCAGGCAGGATAAGAAAGTTGCTGCTAGTAGTCTAGTCCTCCTATTAAGAAGCATCAGATGGCCTTATCTAACCTGAATAAAATTCAATTGTCTTGCATTTCAATTACTGAAACACCCTTATCTTTGGTCTTGCCAAGTGTATTTTCAGTCTGTGCACATCCCTGCAAAATACTGCTATAAAGATCATCCTCCTAATCCATCAGTTTGAGGATTTTACACATTCTTTGCTCCTCTCTACTACATTCCTCTTTTTTACTTTATCAAATACAAGCTATTTATCTTTCCTGTCAAGCCCCTTCCCACCCTGCCAAAGAGCTCTCTTTGCTATGACAATATCATCTCCTTCTCATCATTCTGTCAGTCTCTATTTCTCACTTGTTTACATTTTTATAGAAACAACTTCTGGGCCTTTTTCCTTGCTGATATTGGGAAGAATCTTGGTAAAGAGCAGCAAAATACCCTCATTATCTTTCCAAATCTCAGTTGAAAACACTCCTTTACTGTGTTGCCTATGAAAATCTTGCCAACAATGTGGCCAGTCTCCATCACACTGACAAACGGGACTCAAACCAAACAACGCACTGCCCTGTGTGCCCAGATGCATCTGATGCCCTTTACACACACCTGGAAGGTAGGGATGGTCTATTTGGTTCTGTGAAGTGTCTTCAGGACAGCTTCCCCATCACTGACTTGGACTTCTGAGGGCCACTTCAAAACAAACATTGATCTTCCTCATTCCTTTTCCATCACTTGAAGAGTTTGAGAGAGTGCTAATGCTTTTGTGCCAGTGAAACACCAAAGTTAGGAACTGCTTTCTGTAGGAGCTATATGTATGTGATCATCATGCTCTCCAGCCAAGGTCTCTTCTGAAAGCACATGCAGTGAAAAGTGTGCTCCAGAGAAGAAGTGTTCAGCTTAGCCCTGTGCTTGGCAATGCTGCTTTTCCCTCATTGGATAATAACTCCTGTAAATCCTCCAGCTCAAGAGAATGTCTTTTGTGTACTAAATGCTGCCATTATTTATAAAGCACTCTTGCTGAATGTGCCTAAAGTCAGTCCTGCAGGACAGTTTCAATCAAATTGTGTTCAATTTATTCCAGCTGAATAACTCTGAAATGTAAATAAAATTAAATTAATGGTGTTGTATTTGTATTGTGTTACAAATGTAATAAGCTTGAAGTAATGCTGACTGTAAAATCAGATGAAGACTATAGAGTAAAAATTAAACCCTAGAAAACAAAACCCCTAGAAACAGCAAAATTTGATATCTGGCTAGCAAGAGCAATCAGGGTACATGTAATCCAGAAGGCATTTTTAATTATATTTGTTCATACTGTTTCTCTGCTTCATTCAAATAAAAGACAAGAAACAGTCTCCTACAGTGGTTTTGTTTGGTTTGACAAACATGCACAACACCCTGTATCTGTTCCTAGCTGACTGTTTTGTGACTTACAGAGATACTGTTACTAATAATTATCTTACATTTATAGGACACCTTTAATCCCAAAGCACATTATAAATTAGAAATGAGGCCCAAAGTGCTTACATAGCACTGACAAAGTATGTGTGTTTTCTTCCACTTATTTGGTAAGACTCCAGATTTTGTCCTAGAAATTGTAAATATTGATATATACACAGCAGAATATCTTATCTGTTGAATACCTCCCCAGCAAATTTACTTCCCAGAAGGTCTAGGATTCCTATCAGTTAGATATTTGGATAATTACTGGTGCAAACATTACCCAGAATCACTGGGGAAAACCCAGCTTTCACCAAGAGTGCTTCAAAATATGTTGCAGGCATACAAAGCAGGCACAGCTTCAGGATGTGATGTCTTAGATAAGGCATTAGAGACAGGAAAATACATGGAGTGAAGTTGGGTGACTGGGAATAGCTGGTTGAATTGGCCCTGTTGGAACTCAAGCCCCTGGCTCAGGTGAGCCCAGCTATTTTGAACGCTGCTATCTCTTCAACCACAAGCTGCTCTGCTTTGAGCTGCCCAGAGAGTAGTTTGGAACCCATCCAGTCTCTCACATACCCTTCTTCTTATCTTACAGGAGCATCAAAGCTTCTTGGTGCGCATCCATACAGAGGATTCCACAGACTCAGGGAAAGGATGCAAACTTATCTGGGGCAGCACAGGTGGAAGGAAAGGAAAAGTGGGACTCAGCTGACAGATACCCACTGCCATCCCATCACGAGGTATGCAAACTGCACTGGGAAGGGGTGATCAAGGCCCTCAGAGCCATGCGCTTTTTTCCACCCCTGTTGGTTCTTTTCCAAGGCCCTAAAGCACAGTGCAGTAAAGTTGTTTCCACAGTAAACAATGCTCCAAACCTCAGAAGATCTCAGGTCTTCACCAGGACTGGGAGTAGCCACATTTATGTATGAAACAAATTCTCTTTTGTCAAGTTATCCATATCAGGTTACCAGAGGCAAAGCGAGTGGACAAGAAACTATTCTCAGTGGACAAGAAACTATTCTGACCTGCTAACAACATGCAGATGTTAAGGACATCTGGTTTCCAATATATTTGTGACCTCAAAGTGCTTGAAAAGTCTCCTGTGGAAGTCTGACAGATTGTGTATGAATCCTGGTGTTTAAAGGGATACAGAAAATACTAAATCAGTATCAGTGCTGATAGACTGAAAAACCTGATGCCTAAAAGCTTGCCTAGAAATCTTTCCAAGTTCATTTCAACTGGAGTAAAATTCAGGGAGCTGCAGTCATACTGTTCTTTCTATTTAATTTCTGCTTCATACATTCCTTTCATAACTACCAAGCAGAGCTATGTGGCCCCAGAAAGAGAGGGCAAACTCAGCTCTATTGCAATGGGGAGCATCTTGGTAGAAGGCACTGGGATTATGCCAAGGCAATGTTCAGTCCAAAGGGTACCTCCCCAAAGTGCTGAATTAAGGTATCCTTATTGTATTATCCGAGAACCATGAAGGTCCTGCAGTAATCTTTTATTTTTAATTAAACAAATGAGCAGACAGTGGGTTAAATAAATTGTGAAGAGGAAGAAGCTCTAACATTCCCTCTGATCCTCCTTTCTTTTGTGGCTCTCTCCTATGTGCTGCTCACGTGCTTTCCTCAGTTATTCACAGCCACATGACAAATGCTACCTAATGGCCGGCTTATTCTATTTGTGCTTTTGTACTACCCTCTCCTTAAAAACCTGAGACACTTTGAATTCACACAGTGAACTACAGCAAGTCAATGTTCACTTTTGATACACTGGATTTATTTAAAAAGGGGATTGTGCAAAAATCTTTGGATGAGCTAGGGTGTATTAAGTTTTGTGTGGACACATCTATACTTTGAACTTTTCTACCTGGCCTCTTGCTGATATCCCATATGATATTTCTTCATGACAGGGTTGTTTCATCTGCTTGCCTGTAGGCTCTTGCTGGATCAAGGGCCAAGCTAATGGGATTCAGCTAATGGTGCATGTACCCAAAAGTTGCCTGTGAATACATACTTGGAATCTCATGCGCTATTTCACACCTCACAATCTCTTTGCCCAGAAAATGAGGAGTCATCCAGGATTCATAGGTCAATCATACACCCAGGAAAAGCAGGCTAATCAGACATGCTGCGAGTGACCTGGAGATATAGTAGTATATACCAAAATGATGGAGAAGGACATGCTTAGGGCATAGCTCATTGCAACAAGGATGAAATAAAACTGGCAAAAATAGGAGAAAAACTCAGAGTCTGTAAACAAGTTCTCTGTCAATGTTTCATGTACCAACTTCTTCTCTAAGGCTTTGTGTCTGATATTTGTTGCAGAAGCTTGTGTACTGTGAGCTGTGCTGGTGAAAAAGAGGAGTCTTGTCCTAACTTAGTCAGGCCACAAGAATATAAAATTCCTGTAAACCTATGACCTTTTCCCTGTGGAAAAACAAGCAAACAAAAACCCTGGACAGACCCAGACAAGGATGCTCCTTAAATACAGCATAAACTTGCTGTACATGTACAGTAAAAGTGTGCTCAAGATGGTGGTGGTAGACTTCATGTTCAGGTGTATCATGGGGTTATAGAGAGAGGGATGGAGCCCTGCAATTGATGTAATTTTAGGAATTGGGCAGTTTCTTCAGTCTGTTTGGGTTGTGGATTCTAAGTCTGCTGAAAGCAGCATCCATGCCAAGGAAGTTTTGTTTGATGATGATCATGCCTCTAAAATTTGCATAGTAATTGCGCATTGTCACTTACTTGCCATTCCAATTCTGTCAGTCTTTTGCATTTTCATGCTTTCCAGGCCAATCACTGTGGTACATGCCTGAACCTCAGTCAAACTAATGAGAGTGCAGCACTTTCAGATGTATAAATACTTAATAGGGGCATCCAAGTCTACACCGGCCTGGGAGAGCTTGGGCAATAAACAAGGCACTTTGCTATTTGATGGACACTGTCAGCTTTCAGCTCCTATGGCATTTTATGAGGTATATTTCCCAAAGCAAGATGTGTGGAAATGGAAGAAGATTAAATACCCCTGGGCTGGTCACAGTCACACACTTGGCATCATCAGAGTTTAGGTCTAGTAAGGTTACTGCAGGACTCGACTAGGCATTGTTCTTTGAATGTGTCCCCCAGTGGAAAGAGAGAGAACAGCGAGCACAGCGGTGCTGCACCTCCTCACCCAGAGTGCAAGACAAAGCAGGTCCAGAAGGGTTGTTGGTGAAGTGATGGCCTGTGAGACGACTCTTTGGTTACGCAGAGTGATCACATCTCCCTTGTCTGTGCTCTGCTTTCAAATAGGTCCCTTCTCTGCCCTTCAGGGCCTTATTTAATTAAAAAAAAAAGAAATTGAAATACGGTGGTTGCAACACTCTTTTTGCTTTTCCAATACCAGTATACCATGTGTGTTTTAAACAGTTGAAAAACAACTGTTTAAAAGACAACAGTCACTCTAGGAATAGTACATTTACACCATTTTCACTGTGTAGCTTAGAATACATAAAAACAGTGCAAAAAGTACCAGTTGGAAATTGCAAGCTTTCATGCATTTAGTTTTTTATTTCTTCCAGTATTCTAGCAGTGGTTATTGGTATTAAGTTTGTATGAGTATTAGGTCTGTTTCATTTTGATACATCATGGAGCAAGCTGTAAATGTAAGTGCAGAAATAGGGATGTGGTTTAGCAGTGGATTTGGCAGTGCTAGGTTCACAATTGGACTCTTGAAGGTCTTTTCCAAGCTCAGAAATGCTATGATTCTATGATTCATGGCAGGATTAACTTCTCCAGCGTAAGAACAGTGTGCCTTGACACACAGGCAGGGCTGGCTTCATTCTCTCCCCATCCTACTTTTTCAGCTCCTTAGTGCATGGATTTCTCCTAATTAACCTCCCAACGCCTCTCATCCCCACCACCTTTCCAACTTTTTAGGGTTCCTCAGAAAAATGGAAGCAGCGTGGGAAACATTTTACTGTTGCTACATCTTCCCCTGCCTGGGAAAAGAGACTTGGGAATGACATTCCAAAATACTCTTTTTGGAAATGTCATGGCTGTGATCAAGACCTCAGCTGCCACAGTAATGGCTTAATCTGTTTGTCAGCCTGTCCTGCTGCCACATCACAGTCTCCAAGAAAGGGGAGAGCATCAGTTGCAGAGTACAAAACTGACCTTCTAAGTAAGAAAGAAAAGGAAAGAGATCAAGTGTTTCACATCATCTTGATGATATTGCGGAGGATGAACAAAAGAAAAAACAAGAAGGGAGCTCTCTGAGCAGAAATACAAGACAGCTTTTTACTTGAAGGGGGTGTAGGAGGGAGAGAGAAATGAACAGCAGTAAATGAAAAGCAACAACAGCAACAAAGAGAAAGAACAACCCTGCAGAAGGGACTTCTGGATGGGAGACAGAGCACAGAGCTTGTGTAGGATGTGCTTGTGGTTCATTTCTTTGTCAACCCCAGCCAGCTGTGTTCTGGAAAGCAGAGGGACAAGTGATTATTGTGGGCAGCAGTACACAACACAAAGCCAGACACAAGCCAGATGCTGATTCCTTCCTTCTGCAAAAGCTGGGGCACCAAAACCAGCAGGCCCTTCACTTGTAGTCAGGCAAGGACATCAGACAAAATGGCCACATGTGCACCCAGCTGGGAGCATTGTAACCTTCTTGCATGCACCCAGCATCTTTTCCACTGCTTTACAGCATGGATTTTACTGACAGTATTTCACAGATTGTTCTGTGGATGAGTCTGTACCTTGCCTGATGGAAAATTCTGCCTGGATTTTTCTGATGGGAGGTTTTACTACTTGCATTATTTGATTTCCAGCAAAGGCTATTTTTGACAAAAATGTTACAGTTTCATAAATTTATATGCTATCTCATAAACATCATAAAATGCCTTTTTGACAAATATAATAAACATAACAAAATGGTCTTTCAATAAAATTGCTGAAATCTTGCCAGGCTGCATAATAAACTTGCATTTTAGCATGGTTAGCATCTGGGCTTAAAGAAGAAGTATAAAACCACCCACACCTTGGAGCTATGACTTTCTGAAATTTGCTGATCTTGCCATGTCCAAAGACCCTGCACTTCACCTTTCTACCAGCCAGTGAGGCTCAGAACTAGGTTAAGCTATGGGGCAAAAAAATACAGTGGGTTTACACTTCACAGGAGCAGATATTGCTCAGTAGCTTCCAGCTTTGTCATGCCTTCATCAGCCTTTCAAATACATATTTCATTTGCGTTTCACATGTTAACTCTTTGTAGAAAGAGTGGTGTTCTGATGTAGAAGTCCCCACGAAAAAATGTTTCTGAGCTGGGGGAAGCTGATGGATAGATTTTGCTTGAACAGGAAGAAGTTCACCACACCCTTGTTGTCCAAGTGTTTGCTGGGAGCGAGAATAGCTACACTCTCGAGAGTGTGTGTGACGCGTGTGTGTGTTGTGTGTGTGTGTGGTTGTGTGTGTGTGTGGTGTGTGTGATGGTGTGTGTGTGTGTGTGTGTGTGTGTGTGTGTGTGTGTGTGTGTGTGAATGCCCCAAACTCAGCAGTCAGCAGCTGGCAGTAGCTGGGAGTGGTGAACTTGCAGTGTAATGATGTAGTGATATCCATGGTGACAAGCAGAAAAGGGAAAAAACCTCTGGGATACATGTCCAGAATTTCAGAGCTCCTGTTTCTCAAGACTTACTACAACCTTGTGGTGCTGTGGGAACACATTCACAGCCATGGCTTTCCTTAGATGCACTGCTCATATGCTCCCCTTTCCTGACATTCTGTGGATGCATGTCTTTCTTTGTGCCTTTGCCTCTTCATTGGGGAGGGAATGAAGACATCCATACTTACTTCAGTTTCTGCTGCTTGCTTGTGAGTCAGGCATCCTGTTTTCTCTGTGTGCTATCATCCCATTCTCTCTCTAACCAAGAATTGGAGGAAGGTGATAAAGAGATGGGAAACTGGGGAGAGAGGAACATTGCCAGATAAACAAGGCTGTGGAAGCACAGTCCAGAGGGACAAGGGCAGTGCTCAGGTGAGTGCTACCACTTTCACCCATTTGATTCACATGTGAACGTCATGGCCTTATTCCTAAGCTGGAGTAACTTGGGCAACTTCCAGAGTTTCTGAGGGAAACAGAAGTCTATAACTCTGACACTACTAAAGAGGTGGGCTCCTATGGAGGCCAAAGGGTGCTCTCTTAACTTTTCTGTGCAATGTAAGCACTTGTCTGGGCCCTATCTCCCCCTGCAGATGCTCTGTCCACCATGGTGTAGTTGAGAGAGGTTTGGCAGTGGCACTCCAGAGTTACAGAATGCTGTTAGTAGCACTAAGCTCTTCATTTCAAGGAAATTTCCAATTTCTTCCACTGGCCTGATGAACTTGGTGTAGTATATCAATAGTAAGACAAATGTCACCATTGAGCTTGCTGAGCTGTGCTCTCTCCTAATGAACCCAGTGAGTCCTGTCTAACTTGTATTTTCCTTAAGTATTATCTTCTGGGCTTTAGTTGTCTTCCACAAACACTTGCAGAATGGGCATGGAAATAATTTGAAGTTATGTCTTGCTCTGACAGATGAACTGCGAAGTATGAAATGCCTCTCCACTGGTGGTGTTTATTAAGATCCTTCTGGAAATGACATGCATCTTCCAATGGGCTCTAGGTTGGCAGCTGATAACTGAACATAAATGTGAACTCCTGCTTGCAGAGCTGAAGATAAACAGCAGGAAACAACAAAATACATCTTGGTCCCATGAACGAAGTAACATTCTTCAGCATTCTTTTCTGCTTGCTCCAATTTCATGGAATGTGTTTAATTACTTTCGATTACATGTGAGAGCTAAATTAGACGAATGTGCTTAGAAATCTTCTCTTCATTGCATAGCTATATTAGCTTTGTGATGTCAAAAGTATCAGAATGAAACATTTACATTCTTCTTTTTATTGGTTAAAGTTCATCTGTGGTTGTAAATCCACAGAATTCAATTAGATTACACCAACAGTTTGATCCTGTTCGTTTAGGTTCTGAGGTAAAAAGATTTACTGATGGCTCTAACTCCCTTATTTCCAGAGTTATCAAATTCACTTAAATGATATTCTTCCTTCAGTGTCATGAGAGGTATTACCAAAAGTGGAGGTAAAGGAGAGCTTTTCCTCTCTGTGATAGATATTCATGGCATAACCTTAGAATGCAACATGATGAAAGTGCTCAGGTCCCCATCTGACCTAGATTCCCCCTTAAGACTGGTAAGTCTCTGCATATGCTTCATCCAATTTAATATTTGACAGGTCAGGCCATTTATCCATTGCTTAAGATTTACAACCCACCTCGTGCCTCACTGTATAGGGCAGTGAGATTTCACTGATTTCCACCTGCAAAGTGTGGCTCTTCTCTGGCAGCCTTTCACATTCATTCACAGCTTCAATTGCACAAGGAGGTTTGATGGGTGAAGTGGCCTTCTAGAGCTTCAGGCTGAGCTGCGTAGGATCCAGGAAAGGGCTTTGCAGCAGTGAGAAGCAGAACGGGCTGTAAGTGCTGGTCATGAAAATACCTTTAATTAATAAGCTCATGTGCAACAAAGGAGAGTCAAAACATTCCACCAAAGCCTGTAAACAGGTTCCCTCACTGGTTCCCTTGGGATGAAAGGTACTATAGAAATGTAAGTTGTTATTGCAGTGGTACCATCAATATGGCTTGGTGTGGGAAAGCATTGTTTAGTATGACAACACAGGTTTGCTTAACCTGGAGCTTTTATAGGGAATTTGGGGAGGTGATGAGAAGTGCTGGCTCTAGTCATCTTAGTTTCCTCTCTCCAAATGAAATGGACACGAGATATATGATTTTATCAATATAAGTCTGCAGTATCACAACTAAATAAGCTAAAATAGACTATACTACTTTAAAACTGCTGAAATTGCAATGAATTCCATGGATTCATTCCAGATTTAATGTCACTAGGAAAAGAATCTGTCCAAATTGTTATTCGCTGACTCAAAGGGTCAAAAGTCCACTTTGTCCATGAGAATCTGCATTTCCAGGTACAGTCAGCTGTACAGGTGTTAACACTGCAGTGGTATAAATGTGAAAGATGAGTGTTATTAAGCCAGAGAGCTCCAGAACACTGCTTCTGGAAGATGTCATTATAACATATTGCATCCCTTGGACAATTACATCTCTTTTGACCTAGATCTTAGGCGTCCAGGAAAACACTTCTGCCGAGTTCAGCTTAGATCTGCTTTCCCCTGCAGCCAGTCTTTAATTGAGCAAAGTTTCCTGAGCTCATTTCAATGAATATTGAGTGGATATGTCAGAGAGTTTGTTTCTGAGCCCTCAGAGATCTCATTTGCTCTGGCATCTCTAGTCTCCATCAATTTTACTTTGTCTAGGCTGGAACATATTTGTACCCATCCTTTCACCTATTTGTACATAAATAGAGGGTAGTAGCTGAAGAATGAAGAAATTTCCAGGAGAAACATTTCATATTCTCTTTATCCATTTCCTTTTTACATGCCCATTATTTAATCATCATTCACCTCTTTCTCAAGAAGGAGCTTGAGTAAGGACTGATTTAAAACTGAGCTAGAGCATCAAAAAATTTGGCAACACTAAATGCTTTGTTTTTTTCTTTTACATATTCCATTGCTACATAGATTTAGTGCTGGCACCAAGGAAAACTAAAGTGAGAAACTGAAAAGAGAGATTGGAGCAATGTGGCAGTCAGGTTCTTCAGTACCTTTCAACACTATTGTGGACCCCAGCCCAATCCCAGAAAAGCATCTCCTTTATTAGTTTCTATGTATCTGTCATTTTCTGCTATTTGTGTTACAGCTGATTATTATCCTCAAGTTCTTTTCAGGCAAAAAATAAGGGGGAAAAGGAGAATAATAGAACAGGAAGGCAGAAGTGGCCTCAGTGTCTCTTTCAGTGACTTCAAACCTATGCCTAGAATAGCTGGCCTTTCCAGACTTTTCTCCCAGACTGCAAATTTTCTACACTTCCTCATGCCCATATGTCCAAGGGAAGTGTTTCACATAAGAAAAGAGTTTCTCAAAATGAACAAGGAAGCCCCAGGAGGTTTTTTAATTCAAACACCCAAAAGTGTAACTGTGCCCTAAAAAGAACGAAATGAACTTTGGAAGTTTCTGAACACTCGCTTTCTCACCAGGTGCCTTGGACTGGGAGAGACTCTTTCTTCCATGTATCCATTTTCTTTCCATGTGAAGAAGAAACCTACATCACCTGCCTGCAAAACTCTCGGATCACTAACTAGGTGGATCTGTGCACTTTCATCCTGCAATAGCAGCAAGCTATTGTTGTTTCTTTACTCCTTGCTCATAGGGGGATGTCAAAAATGTCATTCCTTATGAAGGAGGAAAGGACAATGTCAGTGTGTGGTGTGTAGGGACTGTGACGGAGAGAGGCCATAGATATAGGTCTAATGTCACTAATAATACATGAGGCAGCATAATGGGAGGTCTCTGGAGAGGAAGGCAGCACTTAAGAGATTCTGGACATGTGGAATTCAGTCCTCCTTTGGGGGTTAATTATACGATTTGGCCCAATATATCCTGGTGTTTCACCTTCTTTCATATATTAGATTTCAAACATTTAACCTTGCAGTGGCAGAGCTGCTGTGTCTGTCCTTACATGGTCCCACTTAATAAATTTAGACTTAGGTGGGTCAGCTTGAAGTCTCTGCCTCTGAGTCTCGCAGAGATGCTGGATTTATTGCCAAAGGAATCTTACCAGCTGAGGCACAGACTGAAGAATATCAGTAGTGATTCTGATAGTATAAATTTTAAACTATTGTGGCTCTTGATTCAATATTACTTAAAGTTTTCATCCTCTCAGCCCTCAATGACTTCATTGGGAGCGCAGACTGTGGGATACACAGCACCATGCATGTCAGGTAATGAGTAGAATTTGGTGGTACAAGGACCATTGTAAAAGAGAAGAAATTCCAGTAGGCCCCTGCCAGCCAAACCACCTTCCTACCCATCACACAGGGAAAGCTGCTGGAGGGAACACAAAGGTGGTAAAACAGTGTCTTTTGTGTCCTTTTCTTGAGAGGAAACCCCAAGAGCCCAAGCACTCATTGGCCAAGTGCCATACAAATATTGGTAACTAATTTGTATTCCATTCTGATAAAGCAAACAAGTAATTTTGTCTATACACTGAAGACTCTTTCCCTACCTGGTTATATTAAATTAAAGTTTGGGTCAAGATCATTCAATGTTCTTTAAATTAGAGGGAAAATATGGATGTCACATTTGTGATTGAATTGGCATGTGAAATTCATGATTGTGTGTATGTCAGTAGGATTATATTAAAGTACAAGGTTTATTTTTAGACGACTTCAGGTCTCTCACAGGGTCGGCCTTTGGTAGAGAGTTGTCAAGACAGTCAGAAAGATGGTTATGGGATCTTTTGCTGCAATGACAATGAGACTACCAATATGATCCATGGTCTCCTGGTACCTCCTTGAGCCAGCTGATACTGAACATCTGTGCTCCACTGCAGTATTGGTGCTTTCCTGGTTACCACTTTTTCCCTCTTCAGTACTCAACACTATTTCTAATTCACTGTGCACACCCCCAGCAGGGCTCAGCCCTGACCCTAAGCTCCTTTGCAAAGCTTCCTGGCATTTTTCCTGGAATACTATGGGAGTCTGGGCATCAAAAATGCCTATTCCAAAGACTTGAAAAGCCAGAGGGCAGTGTTCTTCCTTTCTCTTGCTACACCAAGCTCGGCTCCACCAGGCACAACTTTGCTTCAGATCTTTCATTTTGTTCAGTGAGAATCAAGCTTCAGCAATTGTATTCCATTGAAATCAATGTCAGGCACTCAAAGGCAACTCTAACATTTGGCATCTGAGCAGGAACTCCCGATTTACATGGGGAAAGCACTGGGCAGCATCCAGCTTAGAGCTCTGCTTGCTGCACAACAAACAAACATGGGCTTATTTAGCTTTCAGTAGCCTTGGAGGCAGGCGTTTATCACCAGATGCAGCTCCTGTTGCGTAGCACTAGCCTTGGAGAAGGCTCTCAACAAATCATGAGGTTCTTGTTTGCAAGACTTCTGCTGCCTTTTTATCTCCGTGCTGTGTTCAGAGATATTGCATGGGAGGAATAACAACTGCTCCAGTGGCATTTGCCACATCTCCTTGACAGCTGAGAGGGAGCACCAGCTTCAGTAGGCTGATCTGTGTTTTTCTGGGTAAATCTCTGAGAAAGTAAGGGCCAATGGTAATAAAAGAGAAGGGTAGGGGATTTTATTTTTTTACCTGGGATAGGCCATGGTTATGAACAACAGGTTTTGTTGTTTATTTAGCAGCCCTCACCTCTGGGGTCACAGTGTCATTCCTTGTTTCTTCACAAGGCTCCCACATTGGTTAGGAGGTCACTCCCTCAATCCCTACTAGTAGGTGAAAATGGCAAAGATTAAATTTCACATGCCCTGTGTTCAGCACTACGCTGCTTCCTCTTGAAGCAGAGTAACTGTCACATGCTGATACTGCTCATTGAAAGCTCTTTACAGAGCTGATCCTTGCAATAACGTGGGCTTGCTTCCTTCAAGCTTAATTTGACCATGTGTCAGCAGCAGACACAGCTCAGCATTTACAGTCATCTTTTGTCAGAGAGAGCTCTGGCATGAGGAACTCACTCCACCATCACTCCTCTGCTAAATCCATCTAAACCACATTTTCTCACACTGTGCTTTGAAACAAACCATTGTAACCACATATTTATTCCCTTCTGACATCTCCATGGCTTTGCCTTTCAGGAACTCAGCATGCTTTATTTGAATTATACGATGTTTTTAATACTGTATTTGTATTGTGTTCTGAAGCATTTTTATTGTTGTTCTGCAGTGCCCCAAGTGTTCTGGATGCAAAGTGCTCTACGTACAACTGGATTATTATTTGCTTAAGTAAACATCAGGAAACAGGTTTAGAATGATAAAGTCATTTAGATGGGAAAAGAGCTTTGAAATCATTGAGTCTAGCCACTAACCCAGCACTGCCAAATGCACTACTAAGCCATGTCCCTAAGTGCCACATCTACATGACTTTTAAATACTTCCAGGAATGGTGACTCTCTGGAGAGTCTGTTCCAAAGCTTGGTAACCTGTTCAGTGAAGAAATTTTTTCATATCTAATCTAAACCCTCCCTAGTTCAACTTCTGGCCATTTTCTCTCATCCTGTCAGTTGTTACCTGGGAGAAGAGCTGAACCCCTCCTTTTTGCAACCTCCTGTCAGGCAGTTGCAAAAGAGAAAAGTTTCTCACCCTTGAGCCTCCTTCTTTCCAGGCTAAACACCCCCAGGTCAAAGAGTAAGCCCTGAATGTATGTACACACACCTATGCCAGAGTTCACATAAATAATCAGCATGTAAATACACACTCATACCACATATAAATACTCACACACATATACCACAAAATTGTATTCATGCACTTGAACAGAAGATGTCAAGGAATCATGCTTTAAAAGATCACCTCAAATTTCCCCGCCTTTGAGGTCTGAGGTAATGTTTGAATGCAAATCTGAGCTCATTCATTGCATTTCCTGATTTCCATAACAGCTTTCTTCTTTTTTTTTTTTTTTTCTTTGATTACTTTTATGCAGCTGCCTCAAACAGTGAAAATATTTCTCATTTCTGGCTTGCATAGCCTATACAACAGGCATGTGGAAAATCCTGTTAAACCAAGAGAGTTTTCTGTCCTTGTGAGAGAAAGCTGGGAGAGAAATGTTCATTAGCTTGTGGCAGCAATAATTCAGAAATTCAGAAGGCAACCTAATCATGTTGGGAGACACCTTGGGCACTCTCTCATTTACTTTCTTCCTCCTGGATATCTATCCCTGTGAGGCAGGAAAAGCTACTAGGAGCCAAGTTGCCTTGCATGAGAATGCACAAGGAAAAGACACCAAAAGTATATTCCTTCCAGGCTGGACAAACAGGCAGACTCACTGAAGAAAAATACTCCTTTACTATACTGGTGCTTGCTCATGTAATTACAATGATGCTGGCACAGAAAAAGACAGGTGCCTGAAGCCTTTGCCTTACTACAAACAAATGATGGCAGAAGCTTTTCAGTTCAATGAGGGGAGTTGAAGAGAAGAGAAGAAAGACGGATCTTAATTCAACTTAATTTCTCTGCTCCTAGCCCATGGCTTTTGAGATAGATATTTTTTCAGGTACACCATATTTGGCTTATTTTCTCTGAAATCCTTAAGTTATTTCTCTCTCCAATTTGACTAGGAATGAAAGCACAGGGTTCAGGTGATCAATAGCAAAAGGGGCACAGTTTATCTTAGTTTGCCAGGCCTTGTTTTTTGTTTTTATTTTGCCTTGTCTTGTTTCTTTTTATATATGACTGTGACTGCAAAAATCCAGTAGGAAATAAAGATACCTTCCAAAGAGCTCAACATTGACCTTTACTGAATTTTCAGGGACACTGGGCAGCAGGATAGAAGAAAATCCTCTTCTATCCTTTTGTTCCAAAGCCTGAGTGATGGACAACAAATACGAAGATTTCATTATTGTGCATGGACTAAGGATCTCTTATTTACCAAATTATTGAGGTTGAACTGAAAGAACTGTTAAATTTTGTAATTTCTATGAGCAGAAAATAAAGTTGTATTATTGCCATCTCCTCATGGGAACTAGATCATCCCCATCTTTTGGGGCCCTTTGCTAGGCACCTTCAGCATCCTCCTCATTCCTTCACATCTGCTGTACTCTGTGTCCTAACTTAGTTGGCTCTATTATTCTTCATTTGCAGGACCCAGTTCTGCTCAGGCATGCTTGGAAGGGCAAGTCAAGTTACCTTCCTTTGTTTTTCTAGACCCAGCTCCACAGCTGAAATTCCACCTGGCAGACCTCTGATCTTGTCTGGGACACTTCATCCAACATCAGAGAATTTTCCTCAGTTTCTATTAAACAGTGTGTCCAACCTAGATGGTTAATCATGGAGCTTATACCTCAATGCATTTTTTTGTAGCCTTGTTTTAGTCACAGTTGGCCACACAGTGAGATCTCCCAGTGTTCTATCGCTCTGTGACACTCCATCTAGGGACATAAAAAAAGATGAGGACTTGTTCTCAGGAAGAGTTTTTAGTTGCTGAAATGGCTTCAACTTTAGATGTTAGCAGTGGTAGACATTAAGTGAATCAGCAACCCAAATTCTTCACCATAAGAGGCATAGAAACAGCATTCTAAATTGAATCAAAATGATAATCTTTTTTTCATAATTTAATTTCTTTGCACATTTTTAGGTCTTATTATCTTCACTAGAAGTTTCTGTGGAGCCACATCTCTCTTTGCCTTTTAACAATGCCTAAGTCCATGGCTACAAGCACACCTCTCCAAACATCCTTTTGTAGCTCAACACCTGTAGGCTGGAGCTGAGGATCCATCAGCAAATAGGTAGTGGAGCTAAAAATGACCCAAAGGAAGATCTGAACTAAATCTTTCAAAGCTCTCAGATCACAGTGCTTTGATTAGCTAACAGACAGCTAAGCACTCTGGAACCTGAAGCTTACTGCCCTTGTGGGCTGACAACTTTACACTAGCAGAAATTTGGGAGATTTTCATCTCTTATCTCTCTTGCAAACTTTGCCATTGGATTTTGAATGTGATGCTTGGTAATGTAGCAAGAGCACAGCCTTTAAAAAAAAAAAAAAAAAGGAGAAAAGAGGAAAAAAACCCCTCTCAAACTCCAGAGAAGAATAGCTCCTGCCATTTCCCTTTTGTATCTGCTGCCAGGTATTTGAAAAGAGCAGGAGATAAGTAACCTCATGACTACTACAGATTAGCAGGCTCTGAGGTATTGAACGTGATTGCTGCTGCTGGGAGTATAATGGCTATTGAAATTCACATTTATACAGACATTTTCATGGTGGCACTGCAAAGAGCAAGGTGTGTAGGAGGCTACAGACTATAAATGCTGAGGCCATGCAAAATAGGACAAGGAGCAAAATCCCTGTCATTGGGAAGCAGCAGGGCACTGACCAGTTCCTGCCGTGCAGGAGACCCTCTCCAACTTCAGATTATGGATCTTCCTCAGAGACAAAGAATACACTAAAGCTTGGAAAATTACTGGTAGAGGCTTTCTATAGGGAAGGGAACACAAGTCCCTGACCTGCAACTCTGAATGACAAACTGCCATGAGGCATCTGCTCTCCTGCCAGGCTCTCCAAGGCAGATCATAGGCACTGAGGAACTTCTGCCAGGTGAGCCAGGGAAACTCTGGCAGGCAGAGGTACGACAGAGGTTTTGGGTACTCTTGTAGCCTCTGTTTTTGTTTGTAGTTTGTTTTGAAGAGGTCACTGAACAGGCATGGGGCTTCATGCAATAGGTAGTGTGGCTTGTCACTATTGCAGAGGCAACCTCACGTTGTGTGGTTGTCCTTGACACAAGGGCTACAGTGTGCCATGTCATCCTTTTCCAAGGTGTGTACATCAGAAAGCACAGGCAGTTTGTTCAAGGCTGGTTAAAGCAAGACTGACTTTTGCTTTCCTTGCTTTAACACTGGAATATGAGTGGATCAAAATCTGCTGAGTTGGGGTTGCACCAGGACAATGACACTGTTAGTTCTAACCCATGAAGTGTGATGCAAAGCATGAAGCATTCTGCACATGAGTGAATTCAGCTTTCCCAATCTCCTCAGTAAGGTCAGTAGTATTGTTTCCATACTATGGCTGGAGAGATGGATGTACTGAAGAGAAAAGTGTTTTTTCCACTGTCACCTAGAAGACCAAGGACAGACTTGGGAAAATAGCACAGACATCTTTTCTCCAAGTCTCCTGGTCTGATGCATATATATGAGATTTCCCAATAAAGACACAAGTCAGTTCTTTTTGTATTTCCTCCTACTCTACAATGAGTGAGCCATTCCTCATTCTCCACATCTATACTCACAGCCTCTGAACACCTTTCAAGCATTTGCAGTGTTATCCTTCCAGCATCCCTGTGAAGGAAATGCTAGAGTCCCTCCTTCTACACCTAGCAAGTAGCAGTTCAGAGTTTTAAGGCATGTCTCTTGCCTTTGGTTCAAAGAAAATCTGAAATTATATGGAAAGCTGAACCAGTAATAAGCAATGTTCACATAAGTTCCAGAAGAAAGCACTTTAATAACCTGTTTTCTGACATTTAGTTGCAAAAACCTTAATTCCTTGTCTCTCAGGGAAAGTGGGGTGGGAGGGTGGGGGCCAGCTCTTAACCAAATTTTCATGTACGCACCTCTCTGGGGAGTAGAATTGGCACATAGTCATTAGATTTGAGTTATATCCACACATTTCTCTCCAGCTGCTCCTGTTACTGAGGAGAAAGCTGATGTGTTGATTTTCATCTCTTATGTACTTTTGATTAACTGATCCCCAAGGAAAAGAAGGATTAAAAACCATGTCTGCAGGTTCCAAAGGATATGTCCTGGACGGATCTGTTCCTCCTGCTCCCTCCCATCCTATGGCTTTCCATCTTTTAAGTACAGGGAGGTTTTGAATAAGGGCAAGCCATTCCAACTGCTGTGATGGTTTTGTGTTACACCTACCCCATCAGAAAAATGAGTTGTCTGCATAGTGTGGGGTGCTCACTGCTACAATAGTAGGGCCTGTGGGTCATGGCACTGGCAGAGATGTGTGGGGATAGCATTGGAATACCAAAGTGACCTGGAGGTCAGAAGTGAAGAAGCTGGTAGATTTTGGTCTGTGACAGGTTTTGATATCAAATACCTTTGTGAAAGTGGTATGTTCTTACTCCACAGGAGCCATCAACATTCACATCAAATTCATTGTGTCACTGTTTCTTCAAGCATTGCTAAAAATCAGTACCAAACAAATAACGGTTAAAAATGACTCCACAGCTGTGTCTATTACTCTCTCTAAGTAAATGTTTACTTTCTTTGTATCTATGTTAGTGGCACTGGCCAAGCCAGCACTTAGACACAACAGAACTGAATGAGTTACTGCTTTAGCTCCTGGGTCACACAGTGCACATGGACATGATGGAAGAACACATAACTTATTTTTACTGGTGGAATAATGTGGAAACAATCCCCAGGTCTACAAATGGAAGGAGCCAGTCCCATAACAGCTAAGGACACCAGGCTGTCGTATTAAGGTCAGATCTAGTGTGTCATGTTGAACGTAATTATTCTACTGCTTATAATTTCAGTACATTTGAATCTGAATATAAAATGAGGCAATTTTCTTCCTAGGGATAAGAGAAATGTGTGCCTTTGCAGAACATGAGACACAATCACTCTCAGACTGGCCAGTTTTATTTCTTCCTGATGAGCCTCTGACTCCCCAGGGAATAAGCTGAAACCAGTATTTTCAACAGAGAGGGCAAGATACAAAGAAGAAAGTTTTTCTTCTGCTCTCAGGAGTGTTGTGCTTGGATGGTGGCCTGTTGCTAAGTGGCCCTACGGGAATAATTCCCAAAAGGATCACAGTACTGTGTCTGGGGATTTCATTCCCTTTAGACTTCTTTCATCTCCTCATTCAAATCCCACTGCTGAGATTGACCCTGTAAGCTATTAGTTGCCTTCAGCTACCATTCTTTCCCTTTTAAAAGCAAGCCTGATAGGAATGTTGAAAAAAAAAGGCTCTTCAGCCCTGGCAAATTTTATCATTAGGTAAGTGCAAAATACTCTTCTTTTTTTCTCCTCTTTTCTTTGTGGAGTGAAGGAGATTGGATTCTTTGTTGCCTTGCACTTTATACTGAAATTTATGCTTGTGCCAAATGCCTGTAACGTGCTGCCAAATCCAAAGAGTAGCATTTTGTATGTTCTTTGTTCAAGCATGAATGCCTTGTGCAAGGTGCAAAGCAAGACTAGCTCAGATACTATAATAGTCCCAATCACAGAGTGTTACTAGCAAATGCTTAAACATGGTAGCACATTTCCTTAGTTCTTCTGCCTCTTCTGTCTCCTCTGAAGACAGGATTACTGAGACTGAGCACAATCCTAACATAACAAAACTGGCATAAAGTTTGAAAGCTACTAGGTATTAAATAGCATTTTCCATCACTTGTTCATTTGCAACCTGCAAACAAAATTGAATTTTTCAAAATCTGAGCCTGAGTAGGAACTATAACAGTGCCAGTTTGCACCCTCAATAATTTTTGTGTGTCCTGTGATCACGTATAACTGCAGTACATAATGGCCAACAAAGGACTATGCATGCACTCACAATTAAAACACTTGTGTGACTTCTGACCCATTTCATACTTCAGAGAGAATGAAAGTCTTTTATTATACAGTGATCCTGAACATTTGGGTTTTGTTTGGGGTTTTTTTTTCTGAAATGGTTTCTAGTCCTGTAAAAAATTCTGTGACCCTCCCTTAAGGATTATTCTCATAGCAAATGATTTCTTTTATAGAAGTGTAGGGGCTCAGGCTCAGGTTATTAAGATATTCTTGGGGCACAAGAGGAGGTAGTAACTGTGGAAGAGCCCCTGACATGAGAATATTTTCTGCTTCTGGAAGCAGGGTTGTTTCCCTCTGGTGTTCCTCAGAAGAACATGTATATACTCTCTGTCAATTCAAATCCATAGGTCTTGATGGCACATGTTCCTGAATTGTTTGATGTTGTGGGCTATTATCCTTAGGAAATGAGCATGATATATGTGGTCACAGCATTTAGGAAGAAGGACCTTACCTGTGAAAAGACACGGCTGGTGCTAAGAGTCCCCAGGGTTTATTTTGGATGAACCTCGGCCAGCTCTGGTTAAGCCAGGCAGTGCTGAACATGACTTAGGGAGGTTGCACTCTGGTCTTTCTAGTTCTTCTTTCAGCTCCTTACATCAGAGACAGGGAGAGACCTGTTCTGTGGAGAGGAGAAATAAAGGAAATTATATTCCACTCCTTGAAAAACAGAAGCTTTATAATTGAGTTTGTTCCAAGACCTCCCATCTTTACCTCTAAGCTCCTGTATTAACTTCAGGGCCACTTCTTCACCTTATTCACTGTGGAGGCAAGTTCTAACTTGGCATTTTGTGAGGTGGTTTGAAGTCTGGTCTCAGAGTATAAAGAAACTCCCTCAGCAAAAATTGCTGGACTAGGATCCTGTGATTTCTGTAAGAACATGGTGTTGAATTACCGCTAAACACATGAATAAGTAGTGATGGGATTCACCAAGAGCATCAGTACCTACCACAGCACCTTGCTGTGCTGAGCTCAGTCTGAAGCCTCCTAGGAGATCAGCTGGCATTTAATTTTGATCATTGCAAGAAAAAGGAGGCTGAGCTTGCAACAGTGACTGACTTAGCTGATGTGTGTGAAAATGTTATTAAAATGGGAAAATACCTCTCCAAGTGGATTTTGCTTTGCCATTTAAAAATCCCATGTAAATGATGCACATAGGATTTGGAGTGGGAGAAATATCAGAGATAATAATAAACCCTTAATACAAACAGGTCAAGTTTCACTCAGTGGGATTAAGACTCAGTCAGGTCTCATTCAGGAGTGTAGTATTAAGCCGTCTTTCAAACATGACAAGGTTTGTGTTTTCCCTGAGTTGTTTCCAAATGAGGAGGGAAATCTCAATTAATTTAAATTATTGCCTCTTGTCAGTTCTGCCTCCATGGATTTCAGAGTCTAGCCTGATGCCATAACCTACAGCAGCAGTGATGGATGTAGGTTTGCCATTGACAAGGAAGCAATAAGTATCAGAAAGAGGTGTCAAGCAGGGGAAGAGTTGTCCGAAGATGGGGCACAAAGTGGAGTGGAGAACATTCTCTGGGAGCCATCAGTGTTGCCATAGAAATGAATTTGAAAGAGTAGATTATTTTAGCCTCAGGAAAACAGAAGTTTCTTTTTTTTCTAACACTGGCTGCTAGAAAATCATAGCTATACATGGAAAAGACCAAATCACCTTCCCTCTAGCTGCCTCTGGACAGAGCAGCTGTCAAACTGAATGTCTGTATTTCAAAATTGTGGGTCCTACCCCTCTTCTGGCAATTCTGTCCCTTGGCTTGGTGGATTGCACTATTGGAAACTCTTTTTAAAAAGAATTATACTTCACATTTTAGATCCATCTGAGCATCCAAATCAGGGAACTCACCTGTAATGTATTTAAAATATATGGCATCCATGAGTCTTCACTGTGTTGCAGTCAGATCCTCCGACTTGCTTAGCACCATACATACATGTTGCTATATTTAGGTACCATTTACACTTCCCTTTTACAACTCTGAGCTTCAAATATGTACAGGAAGTTACTTTGTCCTCCTTAGATGTCACTTAATAAAATTAAACTTCAGCAGCTGCAGTCACGAGCTGCAGTATCTGTGTTGCTGTCATTATGCCAAATATTGGGGGATTTAGAGACATACTGCTTTAACAGGATGGGATGTGACCATCCTGCATTTGTGCAAAGAAATGTGCCACCTAAACTCAGGATACCTCCACTCATTAATGCTATAGAAATGTCAAAAATTTTAGGGATTCCTTTAAATAACTTGCCATCAATATTTTTGATTTCAAATGAATTTGCTGGGATTGTCCTTGCTTGGGATACCTCTTCAATTTATGTAAAACATTGGTCTGAAATGTGTTTCATGTCAGGAGATGTAGGCTCAAACTGCTGCTTTTCCCACAAGTTGATTTCTCTAGTCCTTTGTTGTGATATTTGCAAGCCCTCTGTTGTTTTGGGATGTTGTTATCATTGTCCCTGCCATATTCTCCTGAGGGAAGCTGGAGGCCAGAGTTCCCAGGAGTGTATGTGGGCACAGAAATTTTAGAAAAAGGAAAAATTTAATACTTTACATTTTAACACTAATTTTAGCTGGTGTGTGATTTATTTTCAGACAGTGAATTTTAAATTTGCAATAGATTCTGCCTTTGAAAACCAGTGTTAGCAATTAATGAGGCACAACAGCTAGGGATAGAGAAACATATTAATTAATCTAGAAATCTATAAAAAAACAGCACAATTTTAGGTACTGAATTTTTCCAAAAACACATGGTGAATGAACTGCACTTGAATTATTTAACAGGTTCTCAGATACAATTTCAAATGGTGAAATAATTTCAGAAAAAAATATCAAACCTGTGAACAGATATTTTGCAATGACTAATTCGACTATAAGGTAAACTTCATTTAAGAAGTTATTTATATTAAAAAACTTGTGAAACTCCACTGAGATTTAGGAGTTCACCCTTTTGATTCTAGTCCCAGGCTCACACACACACACACACACACACACACACACACACACACACACACAC
>CM031859.1:81767425-81835514 GCA_018697195.1 Certhia americana | reverse complement strand
ACACACACACACACACACACACACACACACACACACACACACACACACTGTCTCTCTCTCTAGACAATTTAGCTCTTGCAACATCTTGTTATAATCCATAATCATTAGCGCCATGGTCGTTTTGCTGTTCCATTTCCTCCTCTCTCATCTTTCCTGGTTCTGCTTGTGCACTACAGTGATTCCTCTCTGCCTTGTAGAATTAATTTTAAACGTAGAGACTTACATGCTTCAGTCTTTAGATGGCACCAAAACTGAATGCACTAATTAGGGAAGCTTTATGATTTCTA
This sequence comes from Certhia americana, assembly GCA_018697195.1. NCBI lineage: Eukaryota > Metazoa > Chordata > Aves > Passeriformes > Certhiidae > Certhia > Certhia americana. Next base: position 81,835,227 of record CM031859.1, on the reverse strand, counting down.
TTATTTTCCACTCACAGATGAAGCCTGGTTTTTTAGAGCTTGTGAAGGTTCTGGCTTGTCAAGGCTTTCTAGGAGTTCCACATATGCTGTCTGTAGTGCAAGATCTTGTGTAGATTAAAGGTACCATCTAAACAGAAGCAATTATACCAGCAGCTTTGAAGTGCACTGTATATTGGTAAAAATATACTGAATTGAGCTGCGAGAGTTTGACAACAAAACATAAGCAAATTCTTGAAATATAAAACTAAATGGTGAGGTTGTCTGATGTTGGTAGTGGTCTTTTCAATTCCTTCCTGTTCAAGCATATGAAGCAGTCAAATATTTTCTTTCCATCACAGGGCATTATTACCTTTAAGGAGCTTGTGTATATAGGGACTTCAATTTGTCTAGATGGTATTGACTGAAACAAAGCAATTCATGAAATTGCATTTCTAAAGAACCAGTGCAAAATGATATGAAATTAAAATAGATAGAGACATTGAGTTCTCCCCAAGGGCAATAACACTGGTACTTAATGGTCAGAGACAAAACTAGGAGTTATTTACTGTGTAAATCCTTATAGACAGACAGACTTCTGGTAACTGAGGCTGTGGTGAAAGAAGGTCTGAAACTGTTGCTTTCTTTCAGCCCTAATGCTGGGATGGTCACAGCCCGCTCCAAGTGATCCCTTCTGGTCCTCATATTCCTTCTACTCCCATATTCCAATGCCTTTTGCTTAACTAGTTGATGCTTTCAGAGCACCTGTCAAAACACAGTCAGGCAGCCAGAGTCCTGGAAAGCTGAATGGGTAAGAAAAATTAGCCAGGGTCATTTTTCTTGAGTTTAAAATGAGTTATGTACACTATCTCTTATTCCTTTACTTATATTGCACTTCCAAGGAGAGCACTTCTGGGGCTTATGAGCAAGTGGTCCAGAAAATTTTAATTTTAACAAGTGTGAACTTTACTGCTAAATACTGAAATCTCAGGCTTGAGAGGTTGGGTTCAAGAATTACTTAAAGAAAAAACTGCAGTGTGTGTAAGCATGTTGTACTGTCGATTCACTCTGTTTGGATCAACTTATGATTTCAGCTAGCTCGAAAGACACGCCTTTTTTTTTTTTTCTTTTTTTCTTTTTTTCTTTTCTTTTTTTTTTTTTTTTGTTCTAAATACACAAGTAGCAACAACCAAAAAGTAGAAGACAAGCACCCAAACTGTCTGCTTAATGTCAGCCTGAGCCACCAGCAAGCTTTTTATCTTAGGTGTTAGTAAACTTGACAAACAAACTACATGTTTATTTATCTTAGATAAATACTCCTTAGAAACATCTTAGAAACCTTTTAGAAACATCTCAGCTTCCCCTGACTATTCAAAGGTCTGCTGCAATCTCCTTTCCTTTGATGAGAAAGGTCTCAGGGACCACCATTGTTAGAAGAGCAAATGGTGACAAGGTTTATGAAGGGGCTCAGCCAGGCGCTACAGGGAACCTCTGACCTCTGTTAACTACACTCAAACTAGCAAGTGGTAACCTAAGTTTTAGAAAGAGGCTTCTCTTGAAGGGTTCAATCTGTTTCATGTGCCTAACTGCTCACACAAGCACCAACACTCATTCCAGTGAGATCTCTTTCAGCAGTGGCTCAGCACTCAGAGCACAGTTTTAATGTACCCATTTTGGCACTGAAGCTGGCATGACCTCGATTATTGTTCCTCTGATCTGGATTGCTCATTGATGCTCATTTCTGCCTGTGTATCCTCTGTGACTGCCCCCTTGAGTGTACTATGGAGGCAGATCTCTCAGTAAAGTCCTAAAAGACTATGGGACAGAGGGAAGGAAATTTACTGCAGCCATGTTATCTAGCAAAGTAGGTCTGTGTAACACTGTAAGACTAATGAAAACATTGGTAGCATAATGAGTGATAAATGAGTCCCTACACCCTCTTGGTTTTGAAGAGCAGTGTGGCCAGTCCTCTAATGAGGGATGCTCTGAGAAGTGCTGGGCTGACAAGAACAGCTCTTCAAGGCAAAGTGTTACAGACCATTTTTCCTCCTCTCTGCTCACCAAATGGCTGTACAGGCTGAGTTACACATCCCAAGGAGTTAGCATACTTGACGTGTTTTGTAGTTGAACAAAAGCTTGAAATACCAATTTACCAGCTCCTCTTCTGGGCCTTAAAGTTTTCTTGTGTAGATGCTGAGCCCCTATAAATACCAGCCATACTCAGCCTGCTTTCCATGTTTTGCCTTGAAAGGATAGCTCAAGACAAATAGCAGCCACAAATCCCTTTATTTGGTTGTTGTATTAGCCTGTAAGTTGTGCAATCCAGCACTGGAACAAGTTGCCAATGAGGCTCTAGGATCACCATCCTTGAAAATTTTCAAAACTTTTGAACTGGGCCCTCATCAACCTGGCTGCTTTTGAAGATGATTTTGAGCTTGTGCTTGGTTTAGATGGATTCCTAAAATCCCTTCAGACCTGAATTATTCTAGGTCTTAAAACTCATTTGTGTTGGTTGTTTAGACTCCTTATCTCCTTTCATTTCTTTGCTATCTGGTCTCCCTTAAAAAATGTACTCCTTTAAATATAATCTCCTGTCTTGAAAAAAAATTTAGGATCCACAGAAAAACACAGATGACCTAAGTGGAAATTTTAGTGTTACCATTACATCAGAGCAGGGCTTTAATTAGTAGGCCTGAAGTAAAGATAATCAATTCTGCCTGTATCTGTTACAGACACATGAGAGGGATGCTAACCAGATGGAGACTGTCATTTGTTAAAGTGAAAGGTGTCTTCTCTAACCTTGAAGAGATCTCTATTCCAACACTGTGCTTCCCTTCTTGAGCAGCTCAGCAGGGCAATAACTGTGAGGAGAAGAAAGAAAAGAAGGATTCAGAGATGTAGAACTAGAGGAGGTCAAAAGCTATCATACCTGAAATATGGTTTTTAACTTTTACCTTGCTGGTGGGTTATTTCTCAGGAACTGAACAAATTTATCTTGGCCTGTAAAGAACAATTTAATTCCTTGTGGATTTAGCCAGGAAGAAAGGCACTGTGTCATGCCCACTCGAGGAAAGTTTGGGCACAGAAGGAAGGAGGCAGGGCTACAGTTATACTTCCCATTGGAAAGATGATTCCTTTACAGTGATGCAATATGGTGACAGGGGCTGTGCAATGTGACTCTGGATTTGTGTTGCCTCGGAGAAAGCTCCCATCACAGAGAGGAGAGGAAAGCACTGTGTAGCAAGGCTTCACCTGTCCCCAGGGTCACCAGTCTTCCTGGAATATCCTGTCCTCTCTTCAACAGACATGACAGGGAGACTTCGACCAAGCCAAGCACTCCCATGTTCACAGATGTCCATTGCAAGGGGGAACAACCTGAAGGATGAGCAGCAATTCCTGTGTCTGTTCTATGAAAGCAAAACTGGGATCATTAGGGAAAAAGTAATTAGGGACAACATGGTAGGATTCTAATCTTACACTGTCTTTTATTTCAAGGTATTTATGATCCTGTGTTTTCTAAATATGCCTTGCTGTTGGATCTCTTGGAGAGTAGGAGAAGACACCTAAAAATGGCAATATGGTAAGAAGAAAATGAAGGAGAAAAGAAGTGACTGTAAGAGAGAAGAGATCCAATTTTCTTAAGTGTCTAAGGGACTTAAGAAATCAAATATTTGGTAAATTTAAGTCACTTGAGGCACTTCTGATAATTTACTCAATTTACCAGGAAAAAAACCCCAAATTATAAAAGCTTGTCACTAGTTATGCTGAAGAAAAACAAACCTTATTTATTATGTCTCTTACTACTCTGTATATCCTAAGCTTGGTAGTGGATCCCCAGGGAATTTCCCCTTGAACACATCCTGTCTTAGCACAGAGCAACTAATGTGTGAGAGTGCCTAGAAGGAGTCACTGTTCGTGAGTGACAGCATGTAAACTGTACAGTCTCCTGTAGAAAGGCTGTCTGCTGGTATTTCAGTTCTCTGGTAGAGATTCTGTTTCCCCTGTAGTCTGGCCTCTCCTTGTCTGTTTTGTTATCATTTGTATGGAGATCATCAGATCCAAGTACATTTGACATATGGAGATAACAGTCAGGAAAGGAAACAACATATGGCAGACAATTCATATCCATCAAGATCTGTCATAAAACCATTTTTAGCAATAGAAAAAGAGGAGCAGAAAAAGACAGCAGGTTTGAATTTAAAATAAGCATGCTGCTCTAAAAAACAGGAGGGCCCAGGGCTTGCTTTTCTCAATGAGACCATTGGCTCACCAAAGCCAGCACCTGCTGGTGCTTGAACACTGGGTTAAAATCCTCTGTAGCGCCCTGGCCTGTTCCTTGTTGACCATTATGACCAACTAATGACTAATCTCAATGTCCTGAATGAAGCCAGCTGCACTGGCTGTCTAGCCTGTTGAATCACTGCCTTGGGATACTCTGGGGCTAATTCAGCTGTTCAGCCCAGGTTATGGGGAGGAGGGAGAAAAGGAACGTGTACAGGTGCTAAAGGCTGGGTGGGTGCAAGGTCCTCAGAGCATGATGTTTGGCTCTGCTGTCCTCATTTGTGCCCTGTAGAAACATCACATAATTGATTCGACAGATGAGATGGTCCAAGCCCTTCCTCACAAGGCACTAGCATTACCTCTTGGAAAGGTGAACAGGACTGAATTCAGGATGAATTCCAATCATCTATATGGGTTCTTTGGATGTGTAGTCCTGGGTCTCAGGGACATCCTAGGGGATGTCAGGGATCTCAGGATCTCAGGATCTCAGATCCTGGGATCTCAGGGACATCAGGCTGCTCCTGGGACTGATCACCTCAGGTAAGGTGTGGACATATACCAGAAGAACGGTATTTGAATTCTTTAACACAAAATAAAAGCTGGTCCTTAAGTTTGACTGAATTGAGCTTTTGGATAGAAAGAGGCATTTTGAAGGACTGCAGCTAGTCCAGACATGGATGTATATGTATTATTTGGATATACTGGGAAGTTTTAAAGGAATGAGGATGCTTTCCAAAAATACTGCGCATGTCACTTATCTATGTAACTTAGTTAGTAATAAATGGAATTTCTTCTGTAAAATGTAACAGTCATTTTTCCCTAAGGGAAACCTGGCCTTTTACCAAAGAAAATGGCCCTTTACTTTTACTTGGAAAGTAAAGCCTTTTATATACCTGTGGAAGAGTCCTACAGGACAGGGATGCTGCTTTAAGGATGAGTTAACCTCTGCAAAGGAGGGTTTGCATTGCCCAACCTAACAGAGGTCTCATAGGCTCAGTATCCCTCCTGTGCAAAGAGGAAGGAGCAGCCTCAAGTCCCTTCTTATGAAACCAAAATCTGAAAAGCAGAGGAGAAATAGCCAGAGATATATGGTTCTTCTCCCAGTCTATTTTCCTGATGTTCTTTTCTATAACTTCTGGTGTGGCCAACCTTCTTTCTCTTATGGAATTATCTTCTCATCTGTTATTTTCTCTGCTCCAGGAGCAGAACAATTGAACTGTCATATTAGGGTTTGCAGGTACTGCATCTCTGTAAATAAAAGGATAGCGAATTTTGTGGGAAGAAGCAAACACTCTCTGAGATGGACAAAGCTTATTTGGTGATTCAGGGTACCTTGCTAAGAATGGAATCAGTCAACTTCATCTAAGGGATAAACATTGACCTGAGTAGGGTTATGTGAGAGAGGAACTTGGCCAAGTGTTTCTTCCACTTCTGTCTGGGTGAGCAGGAAGGATGAAACATTCGTCTGGTTTAACAGGGCATCAAAGCCTGGCCCTGTCCAGAGCTTCTCCACAGTGGCAGAAGAAGGAGGAACTGTTGTTGAGCACAGCAATCCCTTAAACATGCCAGCTTGGAGGGTTTAAAATGCAAAATGGCATTTCAATGTTTAAGAATAGCAAGTAATTTGATGGCTGTAACAGAAAAGCTTCCAATAGAAAAGCAATGTGTTCCAGGGCTGCATAACACTGCTGATAAAATTGCCTTTGGATTCCTTGTCTAATATTCCAGCCTTTCTCTTGCTCAGCAAAACACAATAGCTTGCACAAAGCCTCCCTGGGAGGGCAGCTAACAGCACATTTACTAGTCACTTCAAACATTTGATCATATTTCTCCTGAGTATATTTAATATCTGTTAATGTCAGCAGCTCCAGCCTGATCAAAATGCCTACATTGTTGGGAAAAAGGTGTTTAATATAAAAGATGAAATGGGTAAGCAATCACTTACTGATATCTTTTAGGAATGGATAGGTGGCTACCTAGGCTCACCCCACCCCACTTCTTCTGCCCCCCTGTCCCCAGCCCTGCTCTGTTACCACCCTGTTGCTGTGTGCTGCTCTGAATGCATTAGAGTGGTTATTCTGAGTATGCAGGAGATGCCAGGAATAGTTTCAGGTTTCCTGCCTCATCAAACCAAATTCAATCTGTAAAAAATTAATACACCCAGAAGGAACAGTTGAAAGCATCTCCAATCAATTAATGTTAAAATGGGGGCTAGAAGGCTGATTTGTTAAAGGAAACCTAATCCAGCTCAGAGCTTAAGAGGCTACTGAGATGAGTTATAGTGATGAGTCAAGCTGCAGTGCTTCAGAGGAGGGGAGCAAATAAGGTATAGGTTGAAGCAATCCAGGCATTACTCTCAACTGCTCATTGCTTCAATATGGGGGACCCCAAAGGCCCACTCTTTTGGCCAGGTCAAGAAGTGTCAGCAGAAGAAGTCTTCCTCCAGATTTCCTACAAGATAGGAGGTGGCACAAGTCTTGGTGTTTGCACTGGCCATTCAAATCTTCTGTCCCTTCTCCCAGTGCAGCTGGAGTGAGAGTAAAGGATGCAGCCAACAGGCCTGAGAGATCTGCACATTTAGAGCAGCCCCATGTGTGCTGCGCTGCTCACTCCAGCAACTCAAAAGTTGGTGCACCATCTCTATAACTTTGCCTTCAAAAATCATAAGTCAAAAAGAGATAGATGAAAGTTGGGAGTTTTTTTATTGATACCTGAACCTTGTTGACATTCAGTGTTATTTTGTGATGGAAGCTGAGACACATATCTCTCGACTCCAGAGCCTGGAGCTACAAGATGCAGTTTTAAAGGATAAGCTTTAACTTGGATAAGTTTCAAGAATTGCCAACAAAGATCCTTGTAGTGTATTTAAATCTCTATAATTTACACACAGTGGGTTCAATCTGCAATTCTTGACTGCCTCTTGTCTGGTGGGCTAGTCTTCATAAAGTCGATTTTTTTTTTTTTAAACTTGAATGATGCCTTGATTGTTTCCAAAGCGTAGAAAACTTTCAAATCATTTCTGAAGCCACATTTGAATGAAAACTTTTCAAGCATGTTTGCTTGATACCTGCTGCCTTAAAAATAAATAAATATATGACTAACCAAACAAATAAACAATTAGTTACACAGTCAGCTGAAGCCTATTGTCACCACTTTGTTTCTGATTAAGGTAGGTCACACTTTTCTTCCTTCCAGCTATTAAGTATTTAGATCCATTTATACTTTAATCCCTTGTCTTTTTTCCTGGTCCTTTGTTGCTGTGTTACATCCTCACAGTCAGAGAGCATTGAACTAAGTGGTAGAAAAATGGGAAGAGAGAGTTAAGGCAGTAATCCAACTTTAAAATAAAAAGTTGGCCTGAGGTTACTGCTTGAATCTAAAGAGCTTACTGGAGGCAGAAGGGATAAAAAAGGACTGACAAGAGAAACTGAGGCAATAAAACTGAGGCAATACAACTGAGCCAACATTAGTGCTTATCTGGATGGGGTACTTGTGACAAAGGGTTAATTAAATTGCATTTTCGTGAGTGCTGACAGGGCCAGGGTTAAGAGTGAGAGATTTTCAGAAGGTTATGAGAGGATTGTTAGGGTGGTTAGGTGAAAATGTAATTCAGCTGGTGCTGGGCTATGCTGCTTGATGGGCTGCTCTGTTCAGGGAGGGCTTCACACTGCCACAAGGAGGAATCAGAGAGACCAAATAGGTTCTTAGATGGGAGGTGTTCTTATTGCACTTCTCACCTTCCCGTCTATCCCTTTGTTCAGGCAGAGGAGCACTGCACCCAGAAATTTGGTTTACAAGTCACTGCCTCTGAGATTGAGAGTGTGTTCTGGGTTTGATCTTTTCTGAAAACTATATTTCTATTGGAAGTGAGAAGGAAATTTTGTGGACACCAGCAAGAACTCTACTCATAGTGAGGAAAACATGTCTGTTAACTATCACTTTTTCTATATTCTTCTTTATCTTTGACAGTAGCAGCAACCTCTCCTCTGGTTAAATTAGAGGAAACTGGCTATAGAGAGCTCAGGTAAAGCCAGTTGAGATAGTCTTATGTTCACAAAAATACAATTATTGGTCTCCTCTGTCAATAACTGGGCATGCTGACTCCATAATGCCCTAGGTTACACCTCTAGTTCTTTGCTGCTTGAAAGCCAAAATCAATTACCCCATGAAATTTTGAAAATAAAATACCTATTTAAGGAGACATTTTGGGCTCTGTGTGTGCTGCATCTCAACAAAATATAAACTGGGTTTTGCTGAAAATGAGCATCGTTATTTCATTTATCCAGGTCTGGGCAAAAGAAATGATGTTTCTGCAGTCAGATATAGGAGGCTGCATGGCTCAATTGTGTCCTACACTAAAATACAATAAACACAGTGTGGTGCAGCTTTAATTTTAATTCAAAATAAATATTTCCATAACCTACAAAATTCCTCTAATACACTTATCTGGGAGAACACAAAGATTAAAGAAATCCTGCTAATTCCTTTATCTTTCAGATACAGGGTTGAAAACAAAGCCATCTAAACCTTGAGCCATTTAGAAGAGGAAGAAGCCAAAAGCTGTGGCAGAGGTTTGACTGCTGGGTTTACTCATGGCTTCAGGTAAGCTTCTTTCCCTGGGTTGTTTAGCATTTCAGAGGCCCTCTGTGTTCCTCAAGGAGAGCTGTGGATTACAGACATAAAACCTTGCATAACTTGCAGCCAAGGCAGAGCAGGGGGAGTACAAACAAGCTAATCCAGGGCGCCTTCCTATCCAGCTGCCTTCCTCTGACCCTGGCCAGCACTACATGCTTCAGAGGAAGATGTAAGAACCTCACAGCAGGCAGATGTAGGATAATCAATCCTTTCAACCTTGTTCTCAAGCCCCATTAGATCTCCTCCTGATCCCAAAATAGTTAGAGGTTGGATTAAGTCTTGAAGGATGGCATTTAATATACTCTAAAAATTGTTGTTATCATTAACTCCCATGACTCTGGAAACTAATGTTATCCATAGACAAATACATTTTCATTTTGAATCACCTTGTGTCCTTGGTCTACTATAGCAAGGAGTACATAGGCTTAAACACCTGTTTGCAAAAGGTATTTAATATTCCTTTCTATCTGTGGTGATTTTGCTGTGATTTTTTTCACTGCATGTCTCTTTTCCTGACATTATGAGCTAAGGAAGAGGGATAAAGTGAGTATACTCTAAAGATTACACATTCCTTCATCGCATTATTGTACAAAAGGTCTCAGGAGATGAATTATTTCAGCAGCTTAAGCATTGGTTTGGCAGCGTGCTTCCAGCCCCACTCAAAAATACAGACATATTTGCACCTCTCCCAATGCAAACTGTGATCCACGCCTCAGTCCAAATTGCTGACCTTGGCTGACTTCTGTCCCAGCTTTCTCAGTCATGGTCAGGATAAGCAAGAACTTATAGGAAAGCTATTTTTGCAGACCATCCATCCTTTGGCAGTCCTTTCCTACCCTGCTCCAACTGGAGCAGTAGCTCGTGTCTCTCCCAACACTAACCTTTCCACTCACCCTTTTTGTCAGCACAGCTTTACGCAGGACTCTCAAGCATCCTGGAGGTGGAAGAGATGTCAGTCCAGAATGCTTTTTCAGCTTCCCAGTTCATTTGGCCTTCTTTTCACCCTGCACCATTTGTAGCACTCTTATTGTAGTGTTTTTTAACTAACCCTTGCTAATAGCCTTGTCTTCTGCTCTTTCCCTAGGATGTCTTCTTAATATTTTGCTTAACAGGAACCATATCCCCATTTAACTTGTGCAGCATCTCTGAGGAAGTTTTAGAGCCTATGAAGAGATATTACATGTAGGATTTCAGCTGGGTTTGTAGTGCTTACATAGAACTGCTCAAATATTTTTGAGTGTTTAATTTTTAATTAATTTTGGCTATCTGCTATCGTTTGTGCACAGGTTGAATCTACATGGATATATCTACAGTGATGACTTGGATTGTCTCCCTGAGTCACCTTTGTATCTTTGTACCATGTGCAGTGCAGCGTCCTCTCCCAAACTCCAGCTCTTGACCATCCCTCCTCCCTGCTCTTTCTCTGTCCTGTGTTTTCCCTCTCCTTTTAACATCACAACCTCTTTCTCTTTCCTGTTTCACTTTCTGTTCTTCTCTCCGGCTTGGTGCCCCTCACTGAGACAGAGGCCAAGGGGTGCCTGAGGGGGCCCCATGTGTGTCTTGAGGTGTGGTGGGCAGGAGACCGCAGAGGAGAACCTGTCTGGGTGAGCTGGCAGAGCCCCATGCTGTGAGCTGGGGGAGGGGAGCAGGAAGGGAGGTGTTGCCCTGCTGTGGGGCACTGCCTCTCCCCTGGTGTGGCAAGGACAATTGCTTCTCAGAGCCACTCTGACATTCTGGGCTCATGTCTGCTAAGGAGAGGCACTGTGTAGCCATGATGGTCCTCAGCAGTGTGGAGGGACAGGGGTGGGTGTAAAAAAATGTTGCTTTCTTGGTAAAGATTTCTCACCGTCATTTGCAAGAAATATTTTTCCCTTTTCCAGTGTTACATATTTTCGGTGTTTTGGTTGCCTGAGCCATTCTTTTGGTTGCCTAAGGTCTTTCTGAGTGCCATCATCATAATAATTCTTACTACTCACCCACCTAAAAATTTGTGGCTGGTGCATTTTTGCTATTTCAGTTCCAGTCCTTTCTAGATTGCTTATAAATAAAAGCAAATTAAATAGTGTGGAATCCAAAGTGGAACCTTGAGGCATATGATGTTTTCCAGGGTGAAAATAGGCCATCTGATTCTTCAATTCTTTTCCCTTTATTAAAGTTTCATCAAAATAATAGTTTACCTCCTTCTCTGAATTCATACAATTTCTGGGTTTTTGTGATGTTTGCCCAAAAGCATTTTGACAGTCTCAGTAGGTCATGGCTTTCCTCTGACATGGCCAGAGAATTATGAGCAATTAGTGAAACACTCTTGTCTTCTCTGGCTGTCATTTTGAACACCCTGTTACTATTTTCTTCTCATTCTCAATGTTACTTTCAAGAAAGGATGGCTAAAATATTTCAACCAAATGTAGCTTATCAGACTCCGAAAATCTATTTCTATTACCATCCTGATAACATCACCCCTCCGCACAAGCAAGTTTTAAATATGGAAATCAGTAATAATTGGAAGACCATGAAAAAGGGCAGATTTCAGGAGCTTCAGGCTTGATTTTCCAAACAGTTTGGTACTAATACCTGGGACTGCAGTTTCACAGATCCTAACTCAGTGGGAACAGAACTGTGTTGGAAACCTGACCCAGAGCTCTGCTTTGGCCCCTCTTAACAAGCTGATGAGTCTTCATGGCACAGTGTGGCTCCGTGCAGGTAACAAACCCAGATTCCAGAGGTTCAGTAGACCTTTCAGTGCCCAGAAAATTAGCCTTTCAGTACAGCAAAGCAGCTTCACAGCTATTCACATTCTAGTTTGGATGATAATTAGAGCAGAATTAGCTTGGTGGCCTTTGCCCTGTGCGTGGTTGTACCAAGAAGACAAGTTTATGCTTTGGAAGTCCTTAGAAAGTGCTTTGGAGAGTGCATATGCTCATCCTCCATCTCAGACAATGAGGAACCCTCTCTCTGCAACCACTTCTGCATGGGGTGAACACAAAACCTATGGAGGTTGCTTCCCTCATTCAGAGATACTGAGGAGGTGAACATGCCATTGTCTCAGATATTCAGCAAAATTCCCCTCTGACCCTTACAGTTTCCTCAGAACTAGAAGACCTCTGAGATCATGCTGCTTATGTTCCTTCTCGCAGTGAAGTGCAGCTTGTCCGGTGGGACATGTGCTTCACTGTAGCTGGTCCTTCAGGCTGTCATGACTAACAAAGTAGCCCTTGACTGGCTGCAATGTGCGTCCCTGGGGTCCTGCTATTGCCTAACTCTACTGAGAAGAAATGGGTGCTGTATTTGACGGCTTAGCCTACCCAATGGTCACAGTTCCTGGAAGATAAACCCAAGCTAAACAAAACAAAACCCACAGAAATCAAAACAGCTGGGAAATGCTGCTCCATATAATCCCAGCTGTCCTGTCCTGCTGCTAAGAGGAGCCATGTGGCTGCTACAGACACATGCAGGAAAACGATGTTATTAGAGGAATTAGGTATTTGTTCAGGAGGCTGTGGGATGCAGCCATTCCTTGGGCACTCCAGATGTATTTACAGTATTAAAAGGTCAAACAATCTTTATATTTCCCCATTTGCTTCAGAGAGTTTTGTTGAACATTCTCATTATTTGTTGTGGTATTTCTTTGATTTAAGAGGATTTCTCCACACAGCTGTAGCTATTAGAATGCAGTGTGTGCATGTGTGTGTGTGTGGGGGGGTGAATGTGCTATTACAATAACAAACTTCTGCTTGTAGTAGATATTTATTCTGAGAGCAAAGTTTTTAGTTCAGTTGTGCATGTGGTAGTAAAGACAAGATGCACCAGGTAATTTTGAAAAAGAAAAATGATTGAAATGGAAAAAGACACAAATTTAATAGTTTAGAGTGATGACTTCTGTCCCTGTCTTTGTTATGGCCTCTATGACAACAATTAACTTACTTTTCATTACCTTTTTTGACAGACAGAGACTCTGTACAACAGCATAAAGATCCTGAAAATGGGAATTTTCAGATTTTTCTCTTCACATAATTTCCCTCTAATTGCAGGCAGGGCTTTTGGACCCATGGACTGTAGATGAATTGCAGAAAGCCTCTGAATCCCAAAGCAGTTGTTAGGCATCCTTTGTGGTCCTCTTCCAGAACTTGTCTGCTGTTCCTTGCCCACAACACCCATCCAGTGTCAGAGAGGGGAAAGAGGCAGCAGAGAAGGAGTTGCTGGAGTGGGAAGCAGCTAAACATAGCACACAAACCCTCTGATTTAGTGAGAGAAGTTGGAGGCAGTGAGGACTTTCTGTAGGTTCAGGAACAGTAGGAATGCTGGCATTATCAACAAGAGATAATTAAAGATATTATAATGAAGGCAGGGAGTCAAAGGCATTAAGTCATGATTTCCACTCTATATTTGAAAATCCACAGCATATGGACTTGGATAAGGTTGATTACTTCCCAGAAGAAGTAACCAAAGAGTCTGCTAAACATTATCTATTAGGACAAAATATATCTAGGAGTCTTGAGAGGGTTGGCTCAGGAAACATCTGTTTTCAATGAACCTGGGAGTGCTGGCAATATTGCAGATGACTGCAAAGGTCTTAGATTTTGTCATTACTTTGCCACCCCTTTAGAGGGGTGTAACAGGAGCAGTTAGATAGGTATAAGCTGAACAACCTGAAATTAATATCTGACAAAATAGTTCACAGGGAAATAAGAGGTTCTAACTGAAAATATAATTAATATCAGGCAACTTAGCTTCCAAGGAGGTAGAGCCTTCTAAACAGAACAACTTATATTTTGTATGTGATTACAAATTCAGTTGTCAACAAAGACTGCAGAGAGATAATGTGTTTTTGCATTGTGTTCAGCATGCCCCAGCACAATATTTTGACTTGAGTCATAAGAGGTAGGGAATGCTGACTGATGAGAGTGAGGTTTTTAGGAAATAGTCTGTGTCCAGCATTATTTCCATTTCTCTATTGGTGATCTTGAAATAAATATAAAATTGTTGCTGATAAAATCTGAAGATGACATGCAAACTGAAGAAGTAGCCAATAATGATGGGGACAGAGTGGTTGCACAGAGAGATAGGATGGTGCAGTCTGTAGTTCCCATTTCAATAAAATGCTTTTTAATGTTGCCAGATGCCAAGTCATTCACCTGGATTGCAGGGAAACCACTTCTGATACTGTCAACTCTTATTTATGGCAGCCCTAGCACATGATTCCTCTCTCCTCTCTCCTCCCCTCCCCAAATACTTGTTAGGGTCATACATTTGGATCCCATCAATGACTGTTTTGCAAATGTTTTTTTGCCAGCACAGACTCTTTTTAGGTGGTCGTGTGTGCTAGTCCCCTACAGGTGAGTGTGACAGTGTTGTACCAGCAGTGAGTGATTCAGAGTTGGTGGAGTTGACTGTGGAGACCTACTCTGTGCTCAGCACATGTCACTCTGCTGCTGACAGTACCCTTCTCCATTTGTGCTTTTCCCACCCAGGGGCAAGCTGATTAAAGCAGCTCACGTCATCCCTGAGCTTGGTGCTCTGCTTGCAACTAAAGATTCATGCACTGGCTGATAAATTACACCGAGTCAAATGCACATATAAAGTTACTTGAAGCACTTTCTTGGACAACTGCCCTTCCCAGTTCATTATTTGGGCAGTCTCATACCATCTGTCCAAGCCACAAGCCCAGCTTACTGCAGCTGGGTCTTCATTAATAGACTCTCCAGGTTCAGTCTACATGCTGCGAGGTTTGAAGGGTGATTAGCATCTCACACTGTCTTGGTCAGGGTAGGGAAAGTCAGAGTAGCAGAATTTCTGCAGTTTGTATTTTCTTTACAGCATCAAAACCTCATATTTCTATAGAATGATTCAAAATATGATATAGGAGGAGTCTATATTCAGTTAATTGTTAGGAATATCTTGATTTCATGCAGTATCTAGAATGAAAGTCAAAAATCTTAACAGAGTAGTTGCCCATATGAAAATGGATCCATTGATGGATACTCTAGGAGTTTTTCCCTCCTTGAAATAAAACATCACTTACTCTATTGTAAGCCCACAAAATCTTGTGGAATATTTTAGAGTCACAGATTTAGAGCACATTGTCCCCACATCTCTTTACATGGATCACTAAACCAGGCAGATGTCAACAAGGCTGCTGGGCTCAAGCCCTGACTTGCAGGACCAGTCACTCTCCCCCATCACTTCAAGATGCTCCTCTACATGCTCATGGCACCTCACTGAACACATTCAAAAAGCTCCTGCCACTAAGCTTGTGAGAGCTGATGAGATCACAACCTGGAAAAACAGCTTTATTAAAATAAGGTCTTGAATATTGAAACCAGTTTCTCAGATGTGCTTCTCTTGTCGTTAACCCTGACAGATCAATGGGTTTAAATTTATTTTTTAATGGGCTAAGCTGACTTCAATAAAAAACAAATGTATCTGTGAACTATTCTCTCTTTCTGTCCAGGAGACTGCTTCTTGATGCATACTCAGTTATAAATACCACAGTGATTGTTAAAAAAGTTTTCTCCCCCTGTGATGGTTTCATATCAAAAGGAATGAGATACTGTTAATTGTACTACTCATGCATCTTTTAGATCTTATTTAGTGGATTATGTACTGCCTCCTCCTCCCTCTGCTGAGTAATCAATGATATGGCCATACCTGCATTTGGACTCTTTTTTAACCATCTGAACCTGCAGGTGGTTCCCTTCTGGATGCACTAGAAAGGAAAGAGGTGATGTAAAATTAATTTTTGTGGTGCCAGCAACCAGGGAGTTAGGGACTTTCCCTAAAAGTCCCCAGCCTATGGATGTTGTTTCAGGTCTATTTACAGGAGTACTGGTGAGTACAACAAGAACTATAAAGGAAATATGAACCTGCTTCATGTGGTGATGTGGTGAAAAATTAGATGTCTCTGGAGAGCTGGACCTGAAGTGCTGTTTCAAGGTTATGGGCGCTCCATTTTGCCACTGCCTTCACCAGCCTGTGAGAAAGAAACAGGTACAATCTTCTTAAAAAGAATGACCCATCAGGGAAGAAGTTTTTCCAGGCTCTCATTTCTTCCAGCTTTTTTTAGCAGATGTCAAGGAAATTGCATCTGATCATCAGCACAGAGCCTGGGGGATTCCCCACACTCTACTTCTTCTCTCTGAAGCTGATGATTGTGGGGATGACTACGTCTGCTCTCTTCTCCCTTGGGATAAAACTGCCTGAGCTCCTACTTAAGGGCTCCTCTGAGGGACCTCCTAGGCTTGCTTTGTCCGGTCTCATAACCCCCAGCAAACAGTGGAACAAGAGTCTCTGGGTAATTTCATTTTGCTGGGGGTCTTGTGTGAGCTGGGTTAGTGCCAGAATCTGGTCTTGGGCAAGGCTAGGGGATAGGAAAGTGCATGACAGAGGGACATAACGTTCAGGTGACTGGAACGTGAGAAGTGATTTTCAAATTTACCATGTCCCCTTCTCTGAATATTTTTGGGGCTCTCATTTCCTGTGACCATGCTGTACACTTCAGCAGCTGACACCCAGGCTGGGCATGTGGTGCTTCTGCACCACAGGGGACTTTGTGCACAGACTTGGGGCAGTGAGAAATAAAGGATTAATTTGGCTTGTCCTCACAGTGTTGGCTTTTAGGTTGCCTCTCTGTAGAAGAGAAATTTCAACATCTGTAAATAATTCTGTCCTCCAGAGAAGTGATTGCCTGTATTGCATTATCTGTGAAAAATTCTTGCCCCAAAACCTTATTTGTGGCTCCATTAACCTAAAGAACTTGTCTGAATGCTCCATTTGCCTTTTAAATAAAGAACAAGTGATTGCTGAGGACTCACATCCCTATCATTTTGTGTTGCTTTCCTCATTATGAGAGGAACATAAGGGTCCCCAATCATTATTTCTGACTCTGTCATTAGCAAAGGTCTGGAAAGCATGTTTTCACTCCATTAGCCTTCAGAAATAACAAGAATGATTGCATAAGTCAAGAATAATTATTTCAACCAGCTCTTCTCAATGTATTGCTGTGGAACAGGCCGGGATCTAGAGAGGAGCTGACAAATTAATTTATATTATTTCTATTTTCCAGAAAAAAACAGCATGTTCAGGACTGATTTAGAAACACAAACAGCTCTATTTGTGGTTTAATGTGCCTTTCTGATCACTTATAACAAATATCAGGAAGCTGATCTTTACCTTCATGATATCTGCCAGGATTCTGCGATTTACCCCCAGAAGAGTGATAGGACAGAGATACCCAGATCTGACATGGTCCTTTTGTTTCTCAGAAGTGTGTAGATACTTATGTTAATCAGGACTGACCTCCTTACCTCCTTCTGTAATGATATCCTTCTGTGATGATATTGAAGTTCACATTTATATGATGGCATGTGAGTCCAGGCATGGTCCAGAAGATCTGAACAGGGTGCTTTCCATGTTCAGAGCAATTTCTTCTTTGCTTTAAAGAAATTATGGAATTCCCCCACCTCTCTTTCTTTAAAGAAACAAAAAATCCCACATTTTTCTTCTAGACACACTATTAAAAGTTGCTGGGCCTCTGATGAGATCTGTAATTTCCTAGCAAGGCAAGCTTGCCACCAAGAAGGGCTCATGCAGGATGGCCTCTTTTATGGTGTCTTCAAATGAGATAGCATGAGTGAGTAGGAGCAGGCAGTGAGTCAGGGCCAGTGAGATGGAGTCTTTCTGTCCCACCACTGCCGGTTGTCAGCAGAGACAAGCTGCTTCACAGCAAAGGAAGGTAACAGACAGTAGGATGAGATGATAATACAGTCTTGGGTAGAAAGTACTACAAAAGAAGCATTATTTCTTATTTTGACTTTAAATGTTCTTATACTGCTGCAAATAGTAAAGTTAATTACAGTGCAGCTGAGAGCTTGGAGTGAAACTGATTTGAAGGAGATTTAGCCCCCTTTTCCAACTGAAATAGACCTTTAAACCTTTTCTTTAAAATTGCCAATGAGCCCATTGGCATAAAGGAAAGCATCTCCTATAGATCTGTGCTCTTTTCACCACAAGTTTCTCAACTGGAGTCTTTGGTGGAGGTAGGAAAGATCATATTCTCCTTGTCAGAGAAAAGTTATGAGCTGTTGTATTAGCATTTTTTTTTTCAACAGGTATATGGTTGCCAAATGAGATGTGGATCACAGCTGGAAAACATAGGTATTCTGTGCACAGATGCCATTCAATTCAAGAGACAAAGGTGATGAGAACAGAAAGAAAAAACCCAGGTGATACTGTGAATCATAATACTGTGCCAGAAATTTATGTTAATTGCACACCTTGTTTTCCTCACCTCTGAGTGCGCTAGTTCCTAGGAGAGGAAAGAGTTCAAAAGCTTGACTCCAGCAAACCCACAGAAAGCCTGCAGTCATTCACACTTCGCTATTAACGCACATCATAACCTGAAAGACAAAGAAATATGTCCTCTATCTGACAGTGTTGTAAAACAATTATCATGGTCCCTTTCTCCTCTGAACAATCTTCATGGAAACCTAGCAAGAGCATCTAAGACAGAAGAGTCCTCTGACCAGTAGCATAAAAAAAGACAGCATCAGTCCTGAAACAAGGTATTCATCTTAGCCTTGAGACTGACCTGAACTTTAAAGGATCTGAACCCAGGCATGCAAAGAATTATAACTGGTCCATGCCATAGTACCTTGTAAAAGCAGGCACTGTGGAAGCTGACATGACCATCACTTCTGCTGGAAGATTCATGGTACAAGTAAAGCCTCATCAAAACAGCCCAGAGAAACAATGTGGTATGCCTGGGGAGCTGTGAGATATGGCCCTAATCTATATGAGGTGAGCCTTCATCCCACTCCAGAACTGTGACAGTGACACATTGGCTGAGGAGGTGTTTTGAAGCACTTGGGTGACAAGTATCCAGCGCTCCTAATAGACATCAAGGCTAGAATTACTGCCAGATAAAGTAGAATGAAAGTAAAAGTGCAAGATGAGATAAGGAGCACAATGTTAAGACCTTCTAGAAGGGCTGTGATACGGACTGCAGGTTCTCATCTTCAGGTTGCAGGACACGTCCCTGTGAGCTTTGTCTATGGGGAAAGTAACATATTGGGGTGCTGAAACAGGCTTGCTGAAACATGGCTGTGTTGTAATTAATAAATACACTAATAGAGTCTTCATTGCATTATTAGGACTTTTAGAATTTACTCTGGGAAACCTTTCAACTCCATTAAATCCACCTTTGTCACAAGATAAAGTGCCGCTCATAATAGGCTCATTAACATGCAGACTGCAGTTCAGCCCCATCCATTAACAGCTGGCAGGCAAGAGTTTCCAAAAAGACCCCAAGAAACATTTTCTGTGACCAGGGGCTGGCTTCCTCAGCATGTCTGTTAGTCCTGTGTGGGACGTTTCATGACAGGGAGCTTTTCTATCTCTCTGTGCCATTTAAATGTACTGCCAAGACCAGCTGTAATCAGTTAGGGATCAGGAAGAATCTGCCAGGACTTCCCACCCTGCTGCTGGGGTCTTTATTTGACTCAAAAGCTGCCATGAGCAGAAGATGCCAGCCCCACGAAAGAGCCATGGGTATTTTCCACCTCTCTCCTGCTTGACTGACTCTTGTATAGAGCCCAAGTGTCAACTGCTCTGATTAAGTGCATTAGAGCCAGGCGTGATGATTAACACTGAATGATAACAATGGCATTTCAGTGGTTTCTAATAGGCTTCCAAACTTAATCTCTCATGCTCTTACAGAGATAAAGAATAGATCATTATTCCAGCAACAATGATTACACAATAAAGTTTGCATTTGCTCTGTGCTGATGAGCTATGGTGCCTGGTTTCACCCACTGGCACTCTTGAGACCCTAGGGCTGGGGGTGGTGCCAGCTCAGGATTTTACGGATTTCCAATGTCTTGCAGGTCTGTCTCCTGGAGCAGGGAATTAATGTCTTTGTTCTTTCCTTCTTTCTAAAGCCCAGATCTCCAGCCAGCAACTGATAGGGAAATACAGACTAAGGGAAATTGAAGTTGTCCCTAAGTAGTCTATCTGAGCTTACAACTTTTGGACAAAACTCACAACTTTGGGGCACAATTTATTGATTTGAGTTCTGAGGATTGTTATTTTAGGTCCGCAGTAGGGGAGAGAGCTGTAAAACTGTCACTGGGCTAAGAGGCTCAGCAGAGAAGTTAGACTGGGCTGTAAGGAAGACTTTTAGACTTTCACCGAAAGCAGCTTATCTGGACGAGATGAAAGCCTGTCAGTGACTGAGGTAAATGAGAGGCTTGACATGAAGAGTTGAGACTTCAATGTGGTGCATTTCAGCAACCTGAATGCCAGGACATCAAGACTTAACAGTCCACTCAAGATTCAGTGAGTAGCTCAGCTTCGGTGAAACTTTCTACTGAATAGAATCCATGGACCAAAGCACACTGGGTTCAAGAGCGCAAAACTCCTGATGAAATCATAAACGAAACATGGGCAGCACGCTTTATTTTAGGACACTGCCTGCCATGAGAAAACCCTCATTCCCTCCAACCTGTCCATCATCCCATGGTGCAGACAGCAGTAAACTGTGGGCAAGGTGTTGTGTCACTGGAATGAATGAGTGTCCCACAGCTCTGTATTCCAGGAGTTACTGATTGCTGCTTAAATTCTTACAAAAGAAAAACTGTTCCTTTTTTTTATTTCAGTCTGTCTTGCCCGTGTTGCTTCTGAGCTGCCTGGCAGGAGGTCAGCTCTTTCAAAGATGTTTCTCACATCCTTCTTGACCAGTCCTAAGTTCAAGGTCTAGAACAAGAACTCTACAACCAAGTGGCACGTTCAGTGAGAAAACCCTAGTTTCAGGGCAGGCAGGACAGCTAAACAGAGTATACATCCCACTGTTAGAGAATAATGTGATTTAGTGGACTAACAGCAAGACATTATGGTTAGGTTTTACAGCTGCTAAATGTGTTAGTCCTTAAACAAACATCTTTAGCTTTCATTATTTTGAAACATCAGGCTTCAGAGGACAGTAATTTTCTAACATCTAGCATTGCTAGATGTCTTCAGAATAAGGGATATTATTTTAAAAAGTCAAAGCAGAGTTCATCCCTGATGTATTAAGCCTCATTCAGTTTGTATTTTTGCATTTTCCCCTGCACTGAATTCCTCCCCCTTTTCACTCTGCCTCTGGAGTCTCAGCTGTTCACATTTCATTTGCTCAGGCTTCGTGAAATTAACCCAAGATGCAGATTTCAGTGAAACCAAGAGAATTTGCAATTAACTCCACCTTTTTCAGAGAAAATATTATGTCTGTGTCTTGAACTATGTTTTGTGTAGCAGTATGGAACAGTTCCTGTAATCGTGTCCTACCAGTTTGTTGAGCCCCTCTTTTTATAGCAACTTTATCCCAACAGATCTCCCACAGAGGAAACAAAAGATGCTCATTATAATCACAGCTGGGCTGTCCTGAACCCCTCTTTGAAAATCAAAGGAGTTCAATTATTCTTTTTGCTCTTCATTTTTACCCATTTCAGTATTGCTGGTTTTATCTGGGGTACAATATGGTCATCCAAATACAGGCCAGGTTGGGAATGACTCTAGGTTTATTTCTTGCAGAATATTGAAACACTTCACTAGGTTTTGGCACTGTGTTATTCCCATTTGAAGAAAGATTTTTTTTTTTTCTTCCAGCTGTATCTTACCTTGCAAATGTCATACCCTGAGCAGCTTTATCTCACTAAGACAGCAGAAACCCACCAGAAATTATTATCACATCCTGCCAGGCCAATGATTCATATAGCTCACAGGAAGGTTTGGTGGGCAACAAGAATGGGCTCAAAGGTCCAGGAGAAGGAAAGGTTAGCTCACAGGATGAGAGGAAGTAGAGAGGCAAAGAAAGACAAGGGGTTGAGGGTGATGAATCCTTCCTTTAAGCAGAAAAGGCTGTGTAGGCTCAGCTGACAATGTACTAAGTCTTAGTTTCAACTATGGCAGAACAAGTTCAGTATCTCCTTCTGGATGCATGGTTCATTTGGAAAAGTAATTTATTTTTCAAGGGGAAAAGATGTTATTTAAAATTTCTGAGATGCTATTAGAGGCAAACAGCAGTCCTACCTGTACACCATTTTTCCAACTTCCCTTTGCAGAGTCAGAGGCTGTTCTTGTCTCCAGATGGCATCTGGGAGAGGCTCTGAAGTCTGTGTAGAGTCGTTTAGCACATATAACTGGTCAGACTTTTCTTCATTCTAATTGATCTGCAATTCTTTTTCGTATAACTGGGGAAGCAAAGTGCCTC
The DNA here is from genome assembly GCA_018697195.1 of Certhia americana. Taxonomy (NCBI): domain Eukaryota; kingdom Metazoa; phylum Chordata; class Aves; order Passeriformes; family Certhiidae; genus Certhia; species Certhia americana. The sequence goes on along the minus strand of CM031859.1, from coordinate 81,813,098 downwards.
TACCTCAATAAGACTCTGTTTCCCACACATGGTCCTCCAAGGTTTCAATTTATTGTGTGTACTTTGTTCCTGCCCAGGCTCCTCCTCAACACCCCGTGTTGTCTATTACTGTGTATAAAAATGATCTGTGTTGACACAGGACTGAGTGGGCACTTTGCATTAGCAGCTCCAGCACTTGCCTTTGTGCTTTATTTCATGCAACAAAAGCGTAATTCACAGCAAGGTGATTTCTTGAAAGGTATTCCACTGACAATTTGTCTAAAAAGAGACGCTGCTCAAGAAGACAGAGAAGTGTGTTTCTTCAACCCACTCAGCAAAGTCACTGAGAAATCACTCAAGGCTTCGATGACACGATGATATAGCCTGAGGTGCATGTTGCACTTCCTGGGCTACTGGTCCCACTGGTATTTCATGAAAGAAAATGAAATCTTGCTAATTCAATGAGTATTATTTTGGTCAGGTTTGGTCCACTCCACTGCACTTCATATTATCCCATTCCATTCGATTGTTTTCACTTCATTTCAGATTTTTTTTTTAATTTTGATTACTATTTATTTCATTATAATTCCTCTCCTGTGTGTTCTGTTCACTTTATTCCCTGATTTCAAGATTTTATTTCCTTTCATGAAATGAAGAATTTTCATTTCATGCAGGGAAATGAAATTTTGCTATTTCTAAGACTATTATTTCTGCAGGTTTCAGTACATTTCACTGCACTTCATGTCATCCTATTCCATCTGATTATTTTAATTTTTTAAATTGCATTTCATACATATCTTTTCTGTCCGATTGTTTAGCTTTGTTCCCCAATTTCAAGATTTCAATGAGTGTCATTTCAGCAATATTTGGAACTTTTAACTGCACCTCTTGTCATCCCATTCAGTTTAAATGTTTTCACTTCATTTCAGAATTTTCTTTGTTCTTTTTGATTGCATTTCATCGTAATTTCTTTCCTATGTGTTTGGTTCAGGTCTTTCCCTGATTTTGAGATTTCATCTTCTTTCATGAAGTGAAGAATCTTCATTTCATAAAAGGAAATGAAACCTCAAAATCAGGGAACTGAAATGAACAGACTAGACATGACATATGATGTAAGAAGATGCAATTAAAAAAGAAAATGAATTCTCACAAATTCAATGAGTATCACTGCAGACAGTTTTGGTCCATTTCATTGCACTTCATGTCATCCCATTCAATTTAATTGTTTTCACTTAATTTCAGAATTTTTGGGTGGTTTTCAATTGCAATTTATTTCATCATGATACATCTCCTGTGTGTTTATTTCACTTTGTTTCCTGATTTCGAGATTCATTAGGTATCATTTGGGCAATTTATGGTCCTTTTATTTCAACTCATATCATCCCATTCCATTTAAATATTTTTACTTAATTCCATAATTTTTTTTTTACTTGGAATGAATTTCACCATAATTCCTCCTCTATCTGTTCATTTCCCTCCATTCCCTGATTTCGAGATTTCATTTATTTTTCACGAATCATAATTGGGGTGGAGAACTACCCCTCTTTTCATGGTTCTGGGGGCTGTGGCAGTAAGCTGCAATGTTTCATCTGAGCTCTCTGAGCTCACCACCAGCCTCTGACCTGCCCTGCCTTTCCTGCAGATCTCCTACCTGTGCACTCCAGTCTCGCTGGTCCTCACCAGCCCAAGTCGTGCCACCTGAAGGAGGGATGTGCTTGTGTGCTTGTTGTGCAGTGTTCTCTCTTCTGCAGCAGCAGAGTCTTTCCACCGCTGCTGGCTGAGTGGTTTTTAATTATCCTCCTTGGAATTTTGTGCACCATAATCAACAGTTAATTGCAAACAATCAGACAAATTGGTGATCTAGGGAAGTAGAGAAGAGGGACAGAGGGGAGCAGGGACTAAAGCAGGAGCTGACTCCAGTGATGGGCATGGCTGATGGCAAACAGATGTTTTGAGGAGAGGGGGCCCAGTGGAAGAGGAGCTGCAGGGAAAGCCAAAGCATCTCTTCTTTCCTCCGACCCTGAAGCATCTTCACTTTGCAATACACTTTTGGCAAATCACCTCCCTTGTAAGACAATACTGCTTGGTTTTGCTGGCAGCATTGTTAAGTCCCACTAGTCTGTGGAAAAAACCACTGGAGGATGGCAAACAAGGAGACTTAAAAGTCACAGCACCAAGCCTTACAGAGTCCGAGAAGTGTTTGGACAATGCTCTCAGGCACAAGGTGTGATTCTTGGGGCTGTCCTGTGCAGGGCCAGGAGCTGGACTTCAGCAGTACTTGTGGGTCCCTTCCAACTCAGAACAGTACGATTGTATCATAAAGTAACAGCAACACTGCTGTTTTTCCCTGTAGTTGTCCAGATGTTCCCTAGCATCTCAGAAGAGTCCTGGATGTAAGCTCCGGGCCTTGAAGAGGTGTCCCCAGCATGTGGCATAACCCCAGCCTCAGAACAATCTTTCCAGGAGGACGAGACAAGCACAGGAAAGAGCTCCCATGCCTCAAGCTGCTATTTTACCCTCAGTGCACAAGGGCTGCCATGTTTTAGTTTATTTACAGTTCATCACTACCACATTAGCAACGAAAGGCGACCGAGGGGATTGTATCCTTTCAATTCGCATCGCTTTCCGGTTGCCATATTCTCGGGCGGGGTGGGTTTATGTCTTTTGTTTTAATTAGCGAGGGAGCGCTCCCTTCTTCTGAAATCACGACGGGTTTTTCGGAGGACGCCGGTGCCGTACCCTGAGGGCGGCCGGGCGGGAAGGGCGGCGGCGGGAGCGGCACCGCGCCGTGCCGGCAGGGGGCAGCACTGCCCGTCCCCGGGCCGCGCTCCCGGCGCTCCCCGAATCCCGCCGCCTGCCCTTGGGCCGCTGTCCCGGCGTCTGAAATATTAATTAAGGGAAGGGGAAAGGGGGAAAAAAAAAAAAAAGAAAAAGAAAGAAAGAAAAGAAAGCTCTTTCACAATGCGCCACTATATTAAACTTACAGCGCTATAAATCGGCACTGTAAAACTGTAACTCAGGGGCTGGGTGTTAGACAAACCTGACACGCCGCTGGGGGAGCGGCAGGGATCTTAACAAACTGCATCATATACAAGTTTCCGCAACGTACATAAAACTTGCTATTTTGTGCCCCTATTAGCTGGTTTTTACAACGTTTTCAGGGACCAAAATATAAAAATGGCAAGCGATAGAAACAAGCAAATCAATTCAGAAAAATAAAAGTTGACGTGAGCTTTCATCCAAGAAGTGAGTGACGGCTCAGCCTGTTTTATTTATTTGTTTGCCTATCTGAGGTGTTTTGAGAAACCTGGGTTAATTTTTAAAAAATTTCCTTTCAGTTTCTTTCATTGCTTTGCTTCCCGCAGGTCAGGGGAGACGCTACTAGACAATGAAGGCACAGTAAAACTGGTAATTCTTGAATATATTTACAGTCTGATCTTCGGATTTCTACACCTCAAATGAAAATCAGCTTATTTTATCCCTACTGCATCTTTATGAGCACAGATGATCTCAAGGGGTGTATTCTCCCCATCTCTCACCCCTTCTCCAATGGAAAAAAAAAATCCTCCTGGTTTGTCCATTTGTTTTGACCTTCAAAGCCTTATCTCCTGTCTTTCTCCTCTTCACTAGAGGAACCCTGATGAGAACTTTTGAAATCATAAATAGTCATGTCATTATAAGCAATAACATGGGCTGCAGCTCTCCTTCCTTGAGAAAAGTGAGCAAGAGTGTGCAGCTTGTTTGCCTCCTTTTCCAAGAGAGGGAAAGAAGAGCTGCACTTCATTTTGAAGTTTCATGTGACATCACAAAACAGGTCCCTTCGCAAAGAGGGGAAGCAAACACCAAATATGCTGAAGTGAGTAACTACCTTGAGTGAAGAGAATCCTTTAATGTGAGAACAGTGTAGGTAATGCAGTATTTATTTACCGCAGAAAAACTGTGTAAGAGCACAGCATTGATTTCTTGGCTTGTCTTTTTCGGGTTGGTTTCACGGGGCTTGGTCTGTGGGGAGGATTTTCTGAGACACCTCTGAATAACTCACAGCTGGATGGCTTCGGTTCTGATCCCCCCGACCCAGGTGAGGTTTGCCACTCACAGTATTCCTGGAATGACACAGGGGCTCTGGCTGGAGTCAGGCCAGGACATCGGATGAAACTGCTTTTGTGGCACTTCTGCATTTGATACATAGAGGACAGATTTACCGCTGTATCTCACTGCAGCATTTGACTCTGTTGGCCATGAAATTCTTCATGTCCCTGCTGAGGAGGGGCTTTGCAGTCTGGAGGTAATGGTTCAGTGGAACACACCCAGTTATTAGAGATGAAAACACATGCCACTACTACTAAAGCCTGGATATGGTGCTGTCCCACTAAGACCTACGGTTTTCCCCTTTTTTGCTGACCCAATTGAACAGAAAGTCATTGGGGTGTGGGAGACATTGCTGCAGCCCAGAACACTTCAATAGCTCATGCTGGTTGTGCCATTCCTCTCTCTCATGTTTTAAGATAATACATAGTCAAGTTCAAAGTCTCAGTCCTTGAGAGCCTTAGTAGTCTGGATCAAAGTAGCTAAAAAAGTAACCTTATTAGCACCAGCTGATTTATATGAGAGTCTTGCCATTTTCCATTGCAGCAAAAGGAAAGAGGTGGCCCTCTGACACCCTCCTCCAGTAGTTTTAAGCATTGCCCAGTGTCTCTCTGAAATGTGGGAAAAAATAATCTCACCTGCGATGAGTAGCACTTCTCTTACTGAGATTATCAACATGTACAGATTCCCTTGCACTTCACATGAACAGAGAACGTTCACTGCCTCTGGAACATGTGTCCCTCCAGACAGGCACAGGGCAACACAGTGTTTCACTCAGAGAATGGTGACTGACTCCTCAGAATAATGCCAGGAGCACCTGGTTATCTGTGAAGTCTATAATGTCTCTCCCTCAGTCTTTTCATGCACACACATTCCCCACATACATAATGCTTATCTTTAATTTTCTGTGCACCCAAACCATAAAATTTCTAAAGAGGGTTAAAAATATCAAATTAATTCAGAAGGCAGAGGTGGAAAGAATCATTCTGAGATATTCACAGGGTTGGTAGTAGTAACAAGAGAGACAGCTTCTGTCTTTTTTGATACTGAAGTTAATTGCAGGCATCTAGGGTTTAAAGACCTTGTGTTATTGTTGGGGGTGTGTTAGCAAAAGGAGGGACTCTAACATTAAACTCAAATTTAGCATGTACAGTAGGTTGTCAAGAGAAAAAAAATAAGAACAAAGGAGACTACTATTATCTTTTATTATTATCTTTTAATGCCCCCCCCCCATTTTCCTTCTGCATGCTCTCCCTCTGTCAACTTTCTCTCTTTCAATAATTACAATAATCAACTTACAAAGATAACAGGAATAATCTCCTGCAAGATAACTAAACAAACCACATGTTATCTGTACTGAGCTGTGCTTACTTACAGTAGGTACATCACTTATGGAAAAGCCAATAAAATTTTAATTAAAAAAGCATGTATGTTGTCAGTTAAGATACGAAGGGGGTGTGCAAACACATTCAAAATGGTCCATAAATTTCTTGGTATTTGATAGAACAGGGAGGAGGGCAAACTCACCCCAAACAAAACAAAACAAAACTAAAACCCACCAGGTTTGAGGAGCTCTATTTATGTTCTATACGCAGCGCTGATTGCTTGGGAATTCAAAAGCAGGGGGAGGGGAGAATCCTCCCTTGAGCAGCGATCACATCCACCCACGTCCACCAGTGCTGGGAGCGAGTGAGCAAAAGTTAATTAAAGATTTTGCATCTCCCCACTGCAGCGCTGTATTGATAGCTCTGGATCCTGAGATAAACTACAGCTCTCCCACACTGTATCACTAATACGCCTTCAACCTTGCCCTGGAGCCACCACCTCGGGGCATCAGATGTTTGGTTTCCCTGGTGCACTTGAGGCTTGGCCTTTCTGCAAGGACTGAAACTAGGAGGACTGATGAATGCCAGCCCATAGGAAGGTACATGTCTCAGAGGAGCAGGACTGTAGGTTATTACCCAGTCATGAGTCATCATGGCTTCAGAAGATTCCAGTCCTGTTAGTTGTTTGCTCTAAGCATAGGAAGACTGTTTCACATAAAGGCTACTTGGCATAGAATTTCTGCATAGGTACTGTGAATGTGAAACAGTTCTCAGCTGACTAAAGCAGAAGGTTTGCTGGAGGCAGTTATGACATGAAGGAAGTCCTCAACACCACTCAATTCACTGAGTTTGTCCTGCTCCTCCAAGTTGTTCTTTTTGTGGATCTGGTGGGAATGCTGGCATGGTCTTTTCACAACCTTTGTGCTCCTATGGCAGACTGGGAATGATGGCTTCAGGGGTCCCATTGAAGACAGGAGTGCATATCCTTCACCCAGATTTTTTCTCTGAGCTCTTGCTGCAGGTCATCACTGGGAGGAAATCTTGGCAGTGATATGATCAGCATGGATCAACAGTACTGCTTTGCATTGTTCTCACTGGGTGAGTGAGCAACCACTCCTGGGATTGCATTTAGTGCAGAGAAGGCCTATTCGATATAGCATGATATGTGCAGATGTCCCAAGACAGTGTCTGAATTCCTTCCTCTTGGTTCAGCCTTCAGCTTCAGCTGTAATGGGCAGATTATTGCCTGCACAGGCTGCCCAGGAGAGCCCTTACATGTGGAGAAAAGCAAGGCTGTGAGGTGGAAGGACCTATTTCCTCAGGGAGCACATTGCTGTGGTACACCCACTATTGCAGGACACTGTGTTTTTGAGGCTATTACCAAGACATAATGCTTACATTTAAAGACATCTATGGCATCTATTTAAATTACATTTAAAGGCATCTATGGGCTGTACTTAATTACAGAACCACAGCAGCCTGGCAAGGCAGGACAGTTAGAACCCACCTCCTTTTAGGTAAGGAATTAAGACAAAGGTATTAAAATGTATAACCAGGGTTAGAGAGATAAGGTCAGTAAGAAGGCCAGGGTTAAAACATCAGACTTACATATTCCCAGAGCTGTGCTTAACATGTGTCTCAGCCAAAGAAATTGATGCTAATGACGTACTAACCTCTTTCATCTGAAGATCCCAAAATGTTTTATGTCCCCAATTTGCTATCTCTATGGAGCTCTATTGAAGGCTGTTGGTCTTTCAGGGGAAAAAAGTGCAGCCTGCTCCATGCTGTACCATGCCTGTATTGCCTTCAGGTCCCTTCAGAGTGCAGGTGGCTGAGGTTAGTCACCACACTCACTGGGGTTGAGCTGGGTGATTGTGCTACAGGAAAGCAAATGCCATTGAGGGAAGGTGTAAGAAGATGGCTGGGTAGAGCTTGAGATGATTTAGTGTAAGTGGTGGTTAATGTGACAGGACAGAGTTGCACTTGGTTTAAGGGTATCAGGATGCAATGGGATCCATACATGGAAGGGACAGCAGGAAATAAGGCTGATGGATCAGCCCTCTTTGGGGAGGGATGGACAGACAAGTTGGACAAGAAGAAAACCAAAGCTCTTCTTGTTTATTTCCTTCAGCGACAAGAGTTTTGAAGTCACAGCTCTGTGCCAGGCAATGAAGGAGAGGCAGCTGCTGGCTGGGCAGAATGAGGCCAGGCCAAGGTCTTGCAGAACAACCCAGAAGAGGTTTGGTGTGCCACACCGCATATGGCCAGGTGCTGGGCAGGCTGAGCAGGCTGAGCAGGGCACCCTGGCACTAGCATGGGTAAGGGTCCCAGGAGAGCTGACAAAAGTAAAGTGGGTTTGACTTCCTTAAATCTCATGTTTAGGGACTTGAATACTGTGAAGGAGCTAGACCCTGGCAGAGATTGAGGGAGAGGATTAAAAAAGACACATAAACTATAACATCTGTGGCTCCAGAGCCTGGAGGGGAAGTTGAGGCATCGTCACTAGTACCCTAATGCACCACAACCATGGGCCAGAGGGTCTTTGTCTCATGTCTCAGAGGGTGCTTTCTCTAATGATGAAGCAAGGCACCCTCTGGCATCCAGAAAGTTGTGTCCATTAGCCACAAGTAGACGATTGTAAACTGCTCAGAATAATCACCTAAAATGAAAATGGAGTGACATGTACAAGTCTGAAGCAACTGCTGACTGGCTAAGCAGGGAGGAGCATGGTACTGCCAGCTGCCATGGACTCACTCTGAGTCCTACACAGAGGGTTTGTTTTGGGCATTCTCAGGGAAACCTCTGCATCCTGCTGTGACCTTCATGAAAGCTCTTGCATGAGGACACTGTATGAAGTGGGAGCAGTATCTCCTACAGCAGCCAGTGACTGGCAGCTCTGGCTTCTTTTTTTTTTTTTTCCTCTCCATTTTTGATTACAGAACTGCTCTGTTATTCTAGCAGGTCTGAAATTAGATACAGGTGCAAATTAACTAAGTCACAAGTACATTACATTTCGTAATTTTTCTGTCAAGAGTCATGCTGAAGGGTTGCAGAGAATAATAAGAGCAGCTGAGAGCCAAGTGGCTGGTCCAGGTGTGCCCGGCTGCTGAATGTGCCTCCCTGGCAGTTGTTTGAGGCACAGGGTCTATTTTTGCAACACAGGCTGCAAAATCACCCGCTTCCTGATAGTTTTCTATCTCTGATTTTTGTCTGCCATTCTTCTCCTCTGGCTGCAACTGTCTTTGAGTACTCAGCCCCCTGATTGCAGAGCTGCAGTTGTCATGGTTATGTCGTGGTCCTGGGATTTCAGAGAGACAGTAGAGCAAAAGCCTGGATCCTCCTCCTCTTCTTTCTCCTCTATGGTGTAGGCCCTGTGTATTTTCCAGGTGAAGGAAGAAAGTCTGTCAGTCTGCCCAGCTGTGACAGGTAGGTAAAGGGATGCAGCTCCATCTGCTACCAAAGAGGTGCACAAGGATCTGTTGCCCCTCCTCAACACCATGGCTGCCTCTCTGCACCCTGCAAGAGAGCAGTGGTTGTGCAGTCAGCTTCCAAGCAACAGAGCTAATCCAACCAGTTGTCATAAAGCAACCATCAGACGCTGTCTAAGGAGGTGTGAGTATCTTGTATAGTGCACAGCATAACTAACTAAAGTGAGGTGGTTGGCAGAGGACAATAAGACAGCGTGAGAATGTGTGAAGGTGTTATTCTGCTGTGGCTGCTCACAGATGCAGAGTGCTCATTTTGTGGAGGGGCCATTTTTGGCTCCCTGTGACAACTTGCTAGTCAATTCAATTCCAAAGATGCTGAGATTTGAGCACAGGAACTGAGATAAGTCTCGGTGCCAGCTGCACTCTGTGAAAACTTTCTGCCCTGATGTGCAGTAAAGGTCCAAGAGAGATTATGAGGTGCCTGAGCCAGGGAGCTGAGCTCCTTTCTACAACTCCTCAGATGAAGCTGTGCACTTATCTGTCAAATCGAGGTTGCAGTGTGCTGGCAGGTCAGCATGTGGATAAAGCTAGTCCTGCTGCTATCTCACAGATAAGTGGAAGGCTTCATTCACCAAGCAGTTAATCTGGAGGGCTTTCACTGGTGCTAAATCCATACTATTTATTTAAAGATTAAATGGATGGTTCTATGCAAATTTGAAAATTATTTAATGACATAATTGCATCAAATGATAATATACTGCTGCACAAAGCTGGCATGAAACCATTTCAGGCCTGGATTTCCATTTGTTGTGACATTCAGACAACTCCTCACCCAAGTAGAGCTGAGCTCTTTACCTGTGCTGGGACATGCATGTGGCTGAGACAGGGCTTCATCTCCGTGTCTCTTCCATGAGGGCTGCTGCATTACAAGGAATATTGCTTATACCCATGAAGGGCATACTGGAAATGCCTTCCCCATTTGGCTCCTTGTTTTGAGATATGGGGAAATTGGTTTCAATTTTGGTCCCTTTTTCTTCAAAAATGGTATGTTTTGTATCTGGAAAAATAGGTCAGCAGTTGCAGACCTAATTTCAGAAACGTTTTCTTGGAAGAGTCAAAAGTAAACATGTGCTTTTAGAGCACAGTGACTGTGAACTGCTTATACTGCTTCCTTCTGTACTAAGACCTTCCCTTTCCAGCTTATGTAGTCAAAGCTGCCTTCCAGGAATGGATCAGGACACAACCATCCAAGCAGTTGCTCTGGGTGATACCCAAGAGCTATTTTACTCAGAATCCAGTATCTGGCAGCAGCAATGGCCTAGAGAAGAGCACCAGAAATAAGCCACTAGGCTTATTTGAATCTTCCCTGGTGTGCTCTCCTTGGCTGCCTGTGGACTGCAGTCATGCAACCTCCTGAGCCAGAGGTGGCAATGAGGGGCAGTGACAAACTGGTTCTCGTGCACATCCTATGTTATCCCCCATTTATCTTTTGAAATAACTTTATTTTCTCTCTTTGCCCTTCCTAAAGCCTTCCTTATCCCAGTAGATTTTAGTGAATTTATGAAATATTCCCACTTCTTTCTTCTTAGTGTTAAATTGCTCTTGAAAACATTTGTAGCATATGTGGGATATGGAAACTTTTGAGGATTAGAGAACATTATAGCTAGGCACCATTAATGTTGGGATCAATCCATAACTCCAGGATAAAAAAAGAAATCACAATTGTCCTGTGTCCTTTAGAAATTAGAACAGTAGCAATCATCTTTCATGGGCTGAAGGGGTGTGTTTCATAGACACAGGAAAACACAGGAAGTTTGGCAAACAGTCACTGAACTCGATTAGTCCGTTACAGCCCCATGTGGATGTCCCAGTTAGTGCTCAGCTCTCCTGAGTAGTAAAACTGCAAAGGTTTCTAACCTAAACCCACTCTTGTTTGGAAAAGTGGTTGTGTATGTCAGGATGAAAGGGAGAAGGGGCAAGTGATAGAGTGGGAAATGTGTGGAGTAAGGAAACAATAGCTACAAGCTTTTTGCATGGGTACACCCTAGGCTTGCTAATGTCTCCAGAGCTGGTCCTTTTTCCACCATAGTTCTGTTTTCTGAATCAGCTTTACAGGGTCCTTCCCTCCTCCCACAGTCCCCTGGCCCCTATTTATTAGCACAGAAACACCTCTGAACAAACTAAACTCGTTCTCTAGCCAATGTCCTGGTTCCTGTCTTCAAAGCTGCAGCTTTTCTAGTCTGTTTTCACTTCTGTCACTGATTCCACTGGGGCTCTTGGCTAATCACCCAAACTGTTTTGTAACCTTGCCAGCTCTGCCCATGCTGATAGCCTTGCAGCCCTCACTGCCTCATAACCACTTCTTAGAGCCCTGGCTCAAAAGTGAAAGGTTAATCCTCCAAACCCTTCAGTAGTCACACTTCCTCTTGAGAAACACCTTTTCAGGCCATTCTCCACTGTACTTTCACAGTGCTAGGAAGAATGTAAAGAGATGCCCTTTTAAGATAATGGCATTAAACTTCAGGTCTAAATTCATTTTACATGACACAGATTTTGTTACCGCTCCAGCAGAATTTTCCTATTGATTTCTCTGGAGCATCTCAAGGCATTCTCACAAAAAGGTTTCCAAAGGTGGAAGAATGGAAAGCTTTCTTGACCTTTCTGACCACTGCTCTCCTCTAAGTGTGCTTTCTCTAGGTAAGTAGTCACTAGGACACACTCATCTGACTAAAAGGTCACTTAAATTGTGTATAGCACTTATACCATTCTAAATGGTTGTGTTTTACTTGGGGACACGATCTACTGGAACAGGAGTTTGGGTCACTGGCCTTTGCTGCAAACTGTCTCAATGGCCTTGTTCCCAGTGAAAAGTGTCTTGGTGCTGAACTGAATGGATTATAACCCCATGACACTGCAATTATACAAATATTTAAACTACCTCACTCTAGAAAGAGAAACATTTACTACCTATCCATTCCCTTTTTATGACAATGGTTTCACAATTTTAATATAGCACCGATTAAGTGAAACTGTTCCTTGGCTGTAGGCCAGTAATGAACTGGACATGTGTACGGAAGAGTAGTACAATACCTAAACCATGTGTGTCAAAGATCCCCACGGCACAGCATCCTTTATCTGTCAGGAGTGAAAAATTGGACCTTTTAGAAAATATGTAAGACCAGTGGTAGTTCACCATGTCTTCTCCCGCCTTCAACCTTCTGCAGCTCAGCCTTTCTAGTTCCAGATGTGTTTTCTATGTATTTGTTAGTTTTGATAAAATGAAATTAATAGTACTGTCATTTCAAAAAGAGCCCTAAGACATTTCATAAAGGACTTTATTACTGTTTTGGGGACCCTTCCTCAACTGTCCACAGTGTCTGATTGACTTCAGAGGTAGAAAACTGAGCTTTTCTAGGCAGGGCAGAGAAGACAGTGCTGGGATTTGAACCTGCTGCTGTGGGTAGTGTTGATGCTCAGCTGACCAGGTCACCTCCTTGACAGTGAATTAAAAAAGCTGACCTGGAAATTAGCTATTCATCTTTGCTGTTAAGAGAATCATGTTCATCTATGCAATGCAAGGATCTTTACAGGTCACGTACATAGTGAAGCTAGGATTATCTTTTTCTGTTTCTGAAGGTGTTTCAGGGCAGAAACCAGAGGTCTAGAGAGGATAAAAGCACTGAGTGCATTTAACCTGTCCTTTGAAAAGACTAACCCACCAAGTGCTCTTCTTAGACATACACTCCCTTTCTGTTCACTTGCTTTTGGGAATATAATGTGAGTGTTGAATGGACTAAGGGAATGACCCACTATCCTGAAAAACTGAATCTCTGTGCATACGTGACCTAAGCATTTTGAGAATACACATTTGCCTTTGAAATGTGCATATGCCCCAGAGTACCGAGCCACAGGTCTGCACTGATACAGCAATTTCCATGTTTCCCTTCCTGCTGTTTGTCCATGGTCATGTTCTTTTGGATTTTCACAAGGACCAAAGCAAGGTGTCTTTAAAGTCTCTGTAGTTAGCAGTTCTCCCCAGCATCACAAATTTAACTCTGTATATAAGGAATGCAGGTTGCCTCTTCAAACAGGTTAAAGCTGCTGCAACTTCAATCTCATGTTACACAAATGCCCAGATCAAAATAAATATGTGTTTTCCCCTGTTAATTCTCTTTCAAATTAGATCACTATGGGCCAACAACAAGGTTAGGTCTTGGGGAACTTTAAAAGCCACCATTTCCTTGGAGAGGGCCCTTGATTTTACAAACTACAGGATTCACACAGCAGCTGTTTAATTTCTAAAGTGTTAACTGAAATTTACTACAAATGCAATTTTATGCCAACACATTTTTTGTTGTTGTTGTTACTAAGGCAGCTATTCCATAGTTACTATTTTGGTTCCCATGACGACTGCACTGCTATCCGAGTTGGAGATGATAAAATTGGTATGTTGACAGATTCTGATTGACTGTTGATACCAGTTGGCAGAAAAAACGAAGGCTTTCCGATAGGTTAATATGTATATTTTCAGGAAGAAAGAAAAAAGGCATAAATGATTTTTTTGTACAGTTATACTTTACTAGCAGAAAAAATTTAAGTTCTTATTAAAAAAAGCCCTGGCAGCCCAGAGATGTGGGGGGTGGGAGGGAAGAAGAAAAAGAAGGGGGTAGGGGAGGGTGAGATGAATTTCCAGAGTCATCTATACCTTGTTGCCTGTTGTCCACCAGAAGGGTGGAAGAATGAATTGAGCTGAATAGTGCAGAAAACCCCAGAACACTGGAGGATGTTCCACTACCAACTTATTGGGAAAGCACTGGATACCTGGCTTTTATATGCTAGCAAGTCACAACCGGAATATCACAGGGATTTGAAAATTGGCTGGTAGCCACAGCAATGGCTGGTGTAAGGGGCTGTGGAAATAGCAAGAGAAAGGAAACAAGTCTTGGCTGGGATGCTGAAGAGAAGCTTCCACTGTAGGATGGTCACACTTGCTGTGTGACCTCTTTTTGGCCATGTGGCCACTACGGGCCAAGTTGGTCCTCACTACACTGGTCTCTTGAAGGGATGCAGACATTAGGCAAATGTTTTGAGGGAGTGTTCTGCATCTGGAAGCTGTGGTGAAGAAATTCTAGCAGTTCTGATGTACACAATTATTTTGGGAGTCCTGAGGAGGTTTGCAGTGGGCAGCTGCAGTCCCCAGGCTGATAGGAACAGTTGTACAGTGGAGACCACTCTGACATTCTCAAAAAGCTCCCCAGGCACAGTTTTGTTGCACTTAGACGCTGCTGTGACTGAAATTACTATTCAATAATTCAGGGATTGCCTGGATTGTGGCTTTCCCCCTTTTTTTTCTCTCAAGAGTGATTATGGAAATGTACTTATTCCCAGCATCAGAGTGGCCAAGCACATGAAAGGAACCTGGACTCTAAACTGAGCCAGAAGAAAGGAGGCAAGGCATGTTCTATGAGATGTGACAAGTTCCCTGTCCCCCACTTTATGCTTACAACTAGCTGGTCTTCATCAGGACCAGGATGGTGCACCCAGACTGCACCTGAGTGCCTCTGAGCAGTAGCACACACAGTGCACTAGGAAATATTTGGGTTATGAAAGAGCCCAGGGCCTCACAGCAACACCAGTGGGGCTGATGACAAGGTAATTGTCATTATATTAATGGTCAAATGTGAAAGGATGGAAGGATGGTGAGGGGAAGGGGAAAGTGGAAAACTTTGCATCTCCCTGAAAAACATCTTTCCATGCATATAGTGCCAGGTGCAGCCAAAATTTTGGCTCTTGCCCAACATTCCTTTCTTCTACTACATTAAAAAACAGTTGGGAAAAGGGCAGTCTCTTTATGCCTGTTCTTCATGCTTCCTGTGTATGGTAACACAGGCTACTGCTGATCTGTCTCTCAGAAAACTTGCTCAATGTTGATTCCAGTGTTCACCAGCATTTGTCAGAGTTTGGAAATGACTATTCCAACATGCATTCACTGCCTGGACTCCTTGTTCCTTACAATCCTTGATTATTGTTCTATTTTCTAGTTTTGGTAAATGCTACAGTGCTTTGCTGCCTGCCGCTTCCAATCTCTTCCTAACCTCCCTGCAATCTCCTTGGCAGTGACTGTAATTTTCTGTGAATTAACCTAGTCACCAGGGAGCTCCTAATGGCCGTTCTGCAGGTTCACAGATTATCTTAAGCAACTGATATTTAGTGCAGAAAGAAGGAAAACTTCTAAAAGATTTAGTAAATGGAAAGTCTATTACAGAGCTTGGGGCTTTTTTGTTTTTTCTTTCCCCCCTCAGTGCTTCTTGGCTTTTCCTGCTTCAGGTAGAAGCCAGCCTAGGCACATAATGAATCCTTGCGGAGAAAGGAGCATGAAGAAAAAATGAAGGGAAACAAGTGTGCCAGAGCAGAGAAAAGATGCCAGTTCCTCTCTTGAACAGCAGCAGCACAAAGGGGAGGTATCTGTTGCCTGCTGAGGCTCCCCCTGCACAAAGATGCCTTGTTGTTCTTTATCTTCCTCATGTTACTTAACAGCAGGGCTGGTTTGTACAAACCCAGATTAGAGCAGATAAGAAAATGAAGCTCTGAATTATTCAGCAGAGGAGGGAGGAAAGGATGTGGCTGGGGTTACTGGATAAAGCTGTGGCCTCCAACAGAGCTTCCTGTCCCCTGGGTTTTATATCTAAATCTATTTGCTCTGCTTAAGCCTGGCTGTGGAAGAATTAAGATGATAATTTCTTTTATTTACAGAGGCACCTTTCACAGGGACTGCAGAAAATGGGAGTAAAAGGAGTCATGAGTTCTGCTGGTCCATTCTCCTGCCCCAGCAGGGCTGATTAGAGCTGGGTCTCTCCCAGAAGACATGTGCCCATACCAGAAACTCCCTGGGTAAGGTTAGCTGTGCCAACATGTCCCTCTGATGTTTCTCCTTCAGAAGCTTGTGGCCCTGAACCACAGCCCTTGTGGCGCTTGTGGCCCACTGTCAAAGACTCTTTAAATTCTCTTCTCTTGGGCCTCCTAGGCTTGTCAAGCCCTGTTTTGGGAACTCCTTTAGTTCAGGGAAAGCACTTGATGCTCATCCCTTGGTTTAGTTATGTTGAAGAGTATTTGTTCAGCACCTCTCAGAGTTGAGTTGGTCAGGCAGCAGAAAAGATGATATTTGGCCACTGTTTGCCCAAGAAGGGACTCTTTCATCTCTTGTATATCTCTGCTGGTGGTTTGCAAAGAGAGATGGCAATGTAGAATAGACTGGGGGTTTCTCCTCTTTGCTTTGCTCTCTTTGCTCCCCTCCCGGCCACTGTGGGATAATTGCTGCTGTGGTGCTGAACCACAGTGATCTTTGCAATAGCTCCATACAATGGCTGCACCAGCTCTGATGCTTTCTCTGAGGCGTGCTGCTCTACAAGTCTTCCCAAAGAGTAAGCACCACTTCTTCCATCTCCACAGCTGTTAGACAACACACTGATTTTAGGTGTCCTCATCCCTTCGAGAACCCTTTCCAGTTCTTAGAACTGGGAACATCATTTACAAGTCCCATATGGCCATGGCAGACAAAGCTTTAAATTATTTTCTTCAATGATGTTATTTTATGTGGGATAGCTTGGACTGGCTGGAGTGCTTCTACTATAACTATACCCATGCAGGGAGGAACAGAGACATCCAGAGACATGCTGCTGCTGTACTTGCTGGTAGGGTGTAATTACATCATAAGTTCCTTTACTCAGAAAGCTGACTTAAGGAATTTCTGCTCTTGTAATATGTTTTGCAGCCCCCTCAGTTGTCCTGACACTGATGATTATAGGGCTGTGTTCTGTGTTTTGATAATAAGATTGAAGTTAGCTTCTCCAGTCCTTTTCTGGAAGTCTTATTTTTAACCTGTGTCTTTTTGTTTGTTGCTGAACATGCCACATTGTGCAACTCCCACTTGAATGGCAAGGGAGTCTATTCTACTCCCATTCAGAAGAAAGGACATTCTGTGCTTTGATACTTCATCAGACGCTAGATGTTGGCACCCCTGTTCAGAAATGCTGCACTAGGGAAAGAAAGGGAGAATCCTTTTAGCCCATTCCTCAGCTGTGCTTTCCTCTGCTTGTGCACAAAGCTTATGAATCCTGTCAGGATACCACGTTATGCACTCTCCCCACCTGCACAATGACTGACACAGCAGAGACCTAACCAAGAAACCCAACCATGGAAAGCTGAGGCTTTTTGCCAGGCAACTGTAATGCTCATGCAACTTAGGACATACTCTTAGGGAACATGGTTAAACATTACTTTTACACTCATTCATTGCTTTTGGATTCTCAATGAGCCCTTTAAGTAGAAGGATCAGTCCCACCTTCCTGTAATGCAGTGCTGTTGTATTCCACTGCACTTGTTTCCCTTCTCAGCACAGTGAGGCATTCCTGAACCCAGTTTTGTTCAAGTCCCTTTAGGATCAGAGACAGTTACAATGTCTGAAACTCTTGTTATTGCAAAAGCAGCCCCCAGAAAAGACTGATAATCCTCACACTTCCTCCAGTTCAAAGTTTACTGTACAGCCTCCAAACTCCTGTGCAAGGAAACTGCTCTCAGCACCATCATCCATCTCCTTTTTGACATTGAAAGTCAGGCCAGGGCTTAATGGGTTGAAACACAACTCCTGCTCTCCAGCATCAGCTCTTCAGGGCCTGTTAGAGCCCTCAATCCACACATTGGAAAAGCATTGGCTTTCACTGCTTTTTTTCTCCCTCGTCAGACACAAATTAATGACCTTCAAGCAGTGCAGTGATACTCCTTGAGCCCGCTACTCAGCAGAGCCACTTTGCTCTCAGCTGCAGAGTGCATTGGATAAAAACATTTTCAAATTTCCTGGGGGGTATCATGTTTGCCAGGAGCAGGGCTTTGAGCTCTCTCTCCACACCCCTGCTGAATTACCCTGTTGATTAATAGTACAACTTGCAGTCCTCTTGCTCCTTGTAAACAGGAGCTCGAGCCCCTGCCATTTAACAGGGGCGTGGGATATGCGAAAAGCTGAAATGTCACCACATCACAGCACCCATTAATTATAAAGCTGCTCTAAAAACCCAAACATATATGAAAAGGAAAGAAGAAAAAGGAATTATCAGAAATATCAAGGAGCCAATTTAATTGGGGCAAAGACATGTGTGGCAGATGCTTTTTAACTTTACCTACATCTCAATTAGACAGGGTTGGAGTTGTCTTTGTTTCTGCTTTTGAAAAGTCTAAAACTCTGCAGGTTTGATCAATGGCAAGGGACAGAGAGGAAATGAGCAGGAGACGAAAGGGCTGAGTTTCCCTAGAAGCTGTCATGATAATTTATGGCCCTGGCTGATAAAACTTTTAACTAGTCAAATATGAGCTAGAAAACAGCAAAAGCAAAACGAGCCTTGGAGGAACAATGCCAACCAGGTAAGTCTTCTGGGAAGCACCACCTGCACTTCCACAGTTTCTTGCCTGGGAGCTTGGGAACAGAGCTCTTGACTCACGCTCATCTTGGCTTGCAGTGAACAGCCAGCAGCTGTGATTTTTTTTTTTTTTTTTTTTTGGTCAGGTATGATTCCACTGGTGACAGGAATCTCTCAATCTCTCTGCTTGAAATATGTTGGCCAAGATGGGTGGAGTATGATATGATCAGTGTCATCAAGAGAAAGTTACAGGAAGAAGACAAGCACATGATGTCCCTTGGGGCTCTGCTTTCTGACCTGTCCTACAAAGTAAGCAGCACCAATTGTGTCAGTACTCCACTATGGGGAACTTAACTGTTGTGGGAAATGGCACTGGTGTTTTCCTGTGTCTGTGCTTGCAGGAAACAGCCACTCTCTGCTATTAGAATCCATGCTCAATAAAAGAGTTAGCAAGACCTGGGAGAACTGTACAGCTAGTGATATCTTTAATCCCTGGCAAATGCCACAGCATTTCTCCCTAGGATAGAGTACCAGCATTCTGGACGCATTCTAACCCACTCAACTAATTTAGATGTTTTCAGACTTTCTGGCTGAGAAATGTGCAGTGCTTTCATAGCTGCTGTACTGCCCCTGACCTCTGTCTTTGATGGTGAGGAGCAATGGATATTTGCAGAATGAGAAGACCACCAATCGGACACCTGCTTTCTGTATGGGGAGCCTCAAGCCGACCTGTCATTTTGTTTTGAGGCAGAAATCCCTGAGAGGAGTGAGTTAATGGGTCTCCTGGTCTACTATCCACACCACTGACATTCATGTAGTCCTGTCATCCCAAATGCTGTGTCACATAATGACAGTGTTAACTCCACGGTGCAAAGCATTGGCCACTGTGTCTGCACTTTGCACGTCCTTTTAACGTACCTGAGACTTCAGACATAGCCTCTTTTTCGGCTGAAGGCTGTCTTCTCAAACTTAATGAACTTCAGCCTTTGCTAGGTTGAGAAAAATCCCTTCTTTCTTCCTTTCTCTTTCAACATCCCAGAATCCTGTACCTGACATTTTCATGATACTCCAAGGAGAGAGACAGTCAGGTTTGAGAGTCCCACAGGGAACTGGCAGGGCAGAAGGTACCCCAAGCAGAGCAAGGCAGAAGGGTCAGAGAAGTTGTCCTTCTTCCAATCCTCAACGCACCTCTGTGTGGGCCTTGGGACATGCCAACACTCATCTAGGTCCCAGGATTCCACTCAGCACGATTTATTCAAGCTAGAAAGTTTCTCTGGAGTTCAGTGAGGGTCCAACAGATGGGACACTGTTACTCTCCTCTCTCCATACCAATTTCTGTAGAAGATGAGTGCACAAAGTGGCTTGAGAACCTTTGTGGATCTTGGTCATAAAACCAAAATGCATCCTACCCTTTAGCAGTGAGAGGCCTCCTCCTGCTCCTCTTCTTGCTCCTCCTCCTCCGCCTCCTCCTCCTCCTGCACCTGTAAGCAGAGTGGAGGTGGTCAGAGGGAAGTGCTGTCCATGGCAGTGGCCACCTGCACCTAAGCTGTGCATACACTTAACCCACAGTCCTTCTGGTTTTAAGAGTGGAGATGATAAGTCCTGTTGCCTGTGGCATTTGTCAAGGGTTAAAAAAGTAAAACTATTCCATTGCTCACAGTCCTGACCATCTTCCAGCATGTTCTCTTTCCAGTTGGAAAAACACAGGCCTCTCTCACCAAATTATCCAACATTTGAGCCAACATTTGATCCAACGTAGTTAATACATAAATCCCAGCGTGACTGGCAGCTACAGATAGGTGAACCAAGAAATTGCTTGACATATTTGCTTACGCTGCATATGAAACTGCTTATCTTGTACAGGAAGGATAACTCTAAATTATCAGTAATCCATTGGATCTTGGTGGTAGTTGAAACAAATTTGAAAAGATCTGCCAAAACACTGGGATATCCGTGTGTATAAATATATAGATTTATACATGCGCATACACACTGTGTCACTGAAGGTGTCACCTGCATGGTGCCTATTTCTCTCACAAGCCTAGACTCACATTAATTCACCCATGTGTGAACAGCTTGAGCACTCTCATCCCTGAGGGCTATCCACAGCCATAAGCTGGTAGAGGCTTATTTCTCAAATGTGCCTATCAAGGTCACATTTGCCATCCTGCCCTCTTACTTCCCTCCCTTTTTGACCACAGAATTTCTACTTCTCTGCCCCTTTCCAGGTGTCTTGCTCAAAGACTTGGACCAGTGCTGTTCTGTGCTGTAGGGGAACACTTTGGACCTGATTTTCATTTACACTATAGCAGGTTTTACAGCACTATGGCAGTGGAAAGAAACCATGACATGAATATAGATCTCTCCAATTTAAAGCTCCTTTATGTTATAAGGGAACACCATGAAAATGGAAATTGGATCCCCTATTTTTAAAGCCTGTTGGCAGGTGCCTATAAAATGAGGAGAGATACTTTCATTGCCTGGGCAATGGGAAATTACATCCTTCTCTGCATTCCTCTTGGTTATGCTGTGGGCCAAGTAAGGAGCAGAGTGCCCCAGAAGGGACCTCTGAGTGACAAATTGCAGGGCAAGCCTGGATGCTACGTACCTGTCAGAGGATGGGATCCATATCTAGGAGGATGTTAATGGGCTCACTCCCAATGGGAAAGGGAGTAGCCATGATTTGCATCCAGTGTCCATTCTCTGTTTCATGTGGGCAAGGCCAGGCCAGAGAAAATGCTGATTCACTGCTACAGGTGATCACATCTTGGCTTTTCTGATCTCCCCCATGACCACTTCCCATCTACTGCTGACTAATATGTGGTGCCAGTGGCCACGGCTGCCCAGAAGTGAGGCATTTCCACAGGGAAGTTCCCTCACTGGCAGCAATCCCCAGGGACCAGTGCACTAATGCTTTGTGGTGTGCTGGTGAGGATGGTGGAGTTGGCTCTGCTGTGTAGGACAGACCCCCTCCACTTTGCCTTGCTGTCCTTACTCCCTCTGAAACAGGACTTCTGCTATCCCTGCTTGCTCAGTAGCCTTTCCTGACTGTCCTCTGGATTTAATCAACCCAAGTACTGGAATGAACCTGGGAAAGCTGCATGGCAACTTCCTGACTACCTTGTTGTTCCCCACAGGAATTTGAATGTCACTCATGAGTACTGCTTCCCTCTTGGGCAAATGAAGATTTATCTTGTTCTTCATTTCTCTGGTAGTGGAAAGTCTGGGCTTGGAGTCTGATTTCCTATAGCTCCTCAGCTGAAGGTTTAGGGAAAACTGCAGGAGAAAGGACTGCATTCATCCTCATCTAGCACAGCTCCCAGCCACTGGTGTGGGTCTGGGTATGTAGGGCTGGCTGAGGGATTGGTGGGCAATTCATGCAGTCCATAAAAAGAGGGAGCTGACAGAGAATGTGACAGGTGGACAGAAATGCAGGGGATGGAAAACTGCTAACCCGAACATACCAAATAATCTGTTTCCTAAAGATGTGGGTGCCATCATCGGCAAGGAGCAAGGAGAGGTAATTTAAACTGTTCAGTGACATTGCTGTGACTTCACTTAAGGGAAGGAAAAATGAGCTTTCCAGTGCAGAGAACACCATGAAACCCCTCCAGTATGCAGGAAGGTGGTGAAGCAAGGCAAAGAACAGCTGGAAATGTGAGAGGATATCAACTGTGTGGTAATGTCATGATATTGTTAGATGGCTTGCTTTTACCTGCAATATTATACTCTGCCCTGGAGATCTGTCCACAAAAGGTGTAGGAGAAGTAAAACGAACAGGCAGTCAGACAGAAAAAGGGTGGAAAATACTGTATTTTTTTATCAAACACAGGAGATAAATAACAAAGACATGTTAGACCAGAGTAAAACAATAGATGTGTTAGACAAGGTGTACTGGAGACTCCTAATTACTTTCTTTCTCAGAGATGAGTCATTATATTGAAAAGCTGCTCATAAAATCTAGGAAATTATTTTTGTGTAATACATAGCTCCAGGTCTGTAGGAACTCCTTACTGTCAAAAATTAATACATCCAAAAAACAGAATGGGACAAAAATAAAAAAATGTGCATGAATATGGATTATGGAAATACCATTCATTTTTTGGATTTGCTCCTTCCCAGTTGGATGCAGGACTCTGTACACACTGGCTGTGCAAGCAGAAGGTGTCTCCCAGTCATGCTGATCTGTAGCCATAGGTCCAATCACTTTGGCAACTCCAAGCCCATCCCTCTACCATTAACGAGGTCGTTATTCATCTCCTAGGACATAACTGGCAGGCAGCACAAAGCAGGATTTGGCCCGGGTAACGTAACATTTATTCCACAGACTTTCAGCTTGTGCAGCCCTTGTGGGGGCTACTGAAGGGGAATGTGGTGCCCTTTCTGTTATGCTGAGGCTGTCAAGAATCCACTCAAGCGATGTAGCCAAGCTTATTGGAAAATCATTGGAGGAAATCAGCTTGCAGGTTGTCTTTAAAGGCAAATGAGTTTTATTCCGCTTCTCCTTCTTCCGCTGTTGGAAAAGGGAACTGTCAATGCCGGAAGCTGGGGCAAGGGTCCATTTCCCAGCCCAGCTGCTGACTTGCAGGCAAGTCTGTGCTCCTGCCTCCCCCCAGGCCCATTGTCTGTGGAGCAGAGATATTTACTTAGCAGTGAGCACAGTTTCCCAGGTGAAAAAAGCCATCGAGCTGCAGTGCTCACATCCCTGATTCTGGGAGAGCAGGCAGGTGGCAGCTGGCCAGTAAACTTGCAAAGACCCTTTGAAGTGGCCAAGCCCAGCAGCCTCACTGGCTGCAGGCTGAAGTATTCACAGCCTTTGGCTGGAGATAAGGGGAGCCAGATTACTGTAACAGCCAGGACAGTGTCAAGTGCAGTGCCCCAAAAGCCTCTGCAGCTTCTTCTGGGAATAGCTGCATAGGCAGAGCTGCCAGGTGCCCGCAAAGCCATGAGTGGTGCAGCAGTTTGAGTTGGGGTTCACATCCATGGTCACGGTCTGACTTCCCAGCCCTGAGCTAGGGAGGAACCTCCCTGGCCAAAGGCAGTAGCTGCAGCCCTCCCCTGCTCCTGCAGCAGCCTGGCAACAATGTTCAGAGTTGTTCTGATGTCCCCCCATCAGCACCGAGGGGGTAAGTGGGGCTGTTGGGGTGCTGCTCTCATCTGAGGGATCAAGGCAAGCTGCCAGGGGGCTTAGAGTGTGCTGTGCCTGACCTGACTAGGTTTACTGTGGAGCGTGGGCGTCTGTTGTTCCATCACCTGGGCAGCTCCTGCTTGGTGGCTCATTAGCAGGTAGGATATATTAGTAACTGTCAAAGAACTGGAGAGCTACCTTGTTGGGTGAATGGATGCAAACATTTTAACTCCCACAAAAGAGGGAGAGGTGGTGATTAGCTGTGAGATGACAATATGAAATGTCAGAGGCACAGACAGTCAGCACAACTGTTCATTATTATATTAACAGCTTTAATTTTCTGCCTTTAAACACCAGTTTCCTGTCAGTGCAATTAGATTGTGTCTGTGTGTTTAATTTAGATCAATATACTCCTGTGTTTGGAGTTTTCCTCACACATCCTCTGAGAGGCAAGAAGCAGACTAGCCAGCAGGAGAATCTTTTCTTATGTCCTTGAGGTGAAAGCCAGTTTGTGGAGAGGGTATTTAGGTGATGCATGTCCCCACGGCAGGTGAGTGCAACCTGCAGTGATTTATGAAATTTCCACAGATGGAAGCAGGGAAGAGATGACGGCATAAGAACACCTTGAAGAGGCAGGCGGTACAAACAGCACATAGTAATATTTTTAGTGAATTATCTTATAGACCATAGAAAATAATGGGAGGAGCAGGGGGAGGGGAAGAGACTCTCATGCCAGAAATTATTGAAGGCCTGATTCTGAATGTGGTTACACCACTCTAAGTCTGAAGTTCCTCAGATGATGTTAATGCTGCCTTGATGCCTGCAAAAGTGAGATTAATACTGGGCTAGATGCTAAGTGGCAGAAAACAGTGCATTTAGGAATGGAATTTCCTTGATTTCTCCTGTTTGAACAAGTATCAATATTTTTACCTGCTAGACAAGAGCAAGGGAAACCCAAGAGAACACAGAGCTTCCTGCTGATTTCAACCTAGATTTTCTCAGTGTTGAGGAATTTGCAGTGTTGGCTGGACCTGGTGCCACATCTCTGTCTCTTTCTGCAGACACAAGGGTGCCCTTTGTGCTCACCAGGGCAGGAGGATATGCAGCTTTCATTGACATTTGTGCCTTGGTGAGTGCTTATGACAGTGATATTAAGACAGAGACTCCTGTGCACTTTCCCCCTCTCTCAGCTTTGGCACAGGATTTCTGTATGTAATTGCTCTGTACATTACATAGGGTACTTTTCTTCTGCATAGGCTAATGCAGTATGACTCAAAGAGCTCTATTTTGAGTAGCTAGTCACATTCTTTTGCTTTATTGCTCTTATAGCACTGATCTCTGCAAGATCTTCCCTCATTCCACTGATATTCCTGGATCATCAAGTGTTCTGTCAGCTCAAATGTTTTACTTTGGTTTCTCATCTACTTTAGTCTGGCCTCCAGAACCTCTCTTGGTCCATCCTTATCTCCTGGACAGGAGGAAGCTTACTGCTGTGGGGAGACTGACCTCCAAGCCCTGTGTGTCCAACTCAGCCTGCTGTCCCCATCATGGGGAGAGGTAAACCTCAGAGGGTGGGTTGCTTTTCCCTCCTTCCTCGAAGAGGCTCCCATTCGTAAGAGGAGATGGTGTCCTTTCAGTCATGCATCTCCAAGAAGTCCAGCATGGGAATAACTGAACAAGGGATCGCAGACCTGAAGGGGTGAGAGTGGGTGATCCACTAGCCTTGACAGGAAACAGGAGCAACCCTGCTGCAGCACCATACCCAGCACACGCCACATACTGAGGGGATGCCAGAAAGACTTTGCCTACCATGGAGACGTGGAAAAATGGTGGTGCTGGGTATGGCACCCACCCAGAAACTCCAGGCAAATGTGTCATGGAGCAAAAGCAGGAGCTTCAGCATTTTAGCCTGAGTACCAAAACCTGGCGGTTGGGCTTAAGATGAAAGCCTGAGGTCCTTGGAAATGCATCATGCATTACAGAACACAGGACCTGTCATGTTAAATTAAACAAATGGTTCATCTATCTCAGAGCTAGACTGCCTGGCAGTGGTCAGTAGCACAAATTCAGCTTGCAGAAATGGCCAAAACAAAGCACTGGGCCAGGATCCAGAGCTGGGCAGGGTTCCGGTTTTCAGTTTCTGAATATTTGGTTAATATTCTGATGTCATATATATCATCTGAAAAGCTCTTCCTTATTCCCATCTCTAAGATCTACCATTCCTCCTCCTCCATTTTGCTGAGACATCAGCAATTATAAGAAAATGATGACACCTGAAGGCTGCATCAGAAGAAAGAGCCAAGTGGCTGATAACCCTTTCTGCCTAGGGAGTGGTGTTTTGTCCCAGCTTTTACCTGATATGTGGCAGAACTGACTTTCCTTACTATCCAGTTTAGGGAAATTCAGAGTCTGGGTTTAATCTCTGATCTCTTCTTCCTATAACACACAAGATCGTAGGTAAAACATTTCCCTGGATATCTAGGTATCCCTCCTGCCCTGCTCTGAACCTTTGTCTGGACAGTAATTCTTACAATGAGCTGCTCTCAGCATTTCTTCAATGGTGGGCTCCTCCCTTCCCTTTCAAAGTTAACAAAGTACTTGAGCCGGCACCTGTTAATTTCCCATCTGGAGCATAACCCTTTCCACTTTCCAGGATGGAGCACAAACATTACAAATGAAATCTCCAATGGGTAAAAAACGGAACAATCGCTTTCTTAATTTTTTTTAAAGGCACTTTAGGGCTTTTATCAGCAAACCATTGTGTCCATTAAGAAACAAATTAAGTAATTCTGCAAGCAAGCTAAGTACTGTTCCCATGCCAGAATTAATACTGCCTTTTTCCACCAGGAATGTTTAAGGGTCCCTCCCCCATGCCCTGGGATTACAGCTGCTTTTAGTTCATAGATGGAGGATTAATCAGTGGAGTTCCACTGCAGAGCTCCTGAAACAGAAATCACAAATCAGGGCGACGGGGAATGAGTCTGGGAAGGGACAAATGTGAAATTATGTTGCGCTTTGTTTGGCATCTGTGCAAGGAAGATGACTGTGGTAACTTAGAGGTGCTTACCTAATGTGAGATGCCTCTGGTTGCTTTGGAAGGAGACCTGGAGTTTGGGAGATGGAAAAGCAGGGTGGGTAGGGAGGAGGGACGGCTGCAAACTTCAGTATCCAAAGAGTTGTGGGACTTGACAGAAACATATGTAGGAGAAGATAGTGAGACACAGTAATTGAAACCAACGTGTTTCCTCTGCCATCAGGAGTGGACATCCTGATTCATGCTGGTGTGAAACCAGAAGCTGCAAGTTCCCCATTCTTTTGGGATTTTCTTGACAGAGTATCCCAAATCAGACTCTTCTAGATTGCTTTTCCTCAAACCCACAGATGCTGATTCTCAGTCTGTCTCACTAAGTGCAAGACCAGAATGTGAGGTGGTCTGCCTTGTTGGTATCACCTGCCTACTCCTGAACATATGTTGATTTGTCAGAAGGGTTTCAGTATTTCATCTCCAGTTCATCCCCTTGCGATATTGCAGCTGTTTGTTTGCATGTGATACAGGTGTGCAGAGAAGGAAAAATTAATGCAGTTAATTTTCATGTAAACAGTGCCATTATAAGTAAGTCCCTTTATACCAGTTAAAGTGTGACTGTGGAAGAGGAGGGAATACTACTTTAATTACATTGGCTTTGAAGCTAATATCATTAAGTCAGAATGAAAAAGTATGCACAGACTATTCCTAAGGGTCTAAATTGAAACAATTCCTATTGAAGAGAAATTCTGATAGAGAAAATCATTGACAGAATAGTAAAAAAGGTTAAACCTTCTCTCAGCTTCATACTCAGTACATTTTGCCCAACTAAAACTGCTGTATGTGGCTATGTTGTGGAGCTGAACTCTGATAACTTAGCTGAAGAGGAACACAACTTGACAGAACCTCTCTTGGACCTTTATTTTGAGTCCCCTGGGGGATTACTTAGGATGAGGTGAAAGCCTGACCCCTAATAGAAAAGATGTACTATACAAAGAGGCCTGAGGTTGCTAATTGGGACTCATGATACCGTCAAGATAGTCAAACAACTCCTGCTCTCGATCTTCACCTGACCGTGTGTTGAGCCCCCGTTAGAGTATCAGAGGAATTTTGCATTACCTGTTTGGTTCCTCCACAAACTTTATAGAATCATAGTACAATTCTGGTTGGAAGGGACCTTAAAGATTTTCTAGTTCCAACACCCCTTGCCATGGGCAGGGACACCTCCCACAAGACCAGGATGCTCAAAGGCCCATCCAACCTGGCCTTGAACACTGCCAGGGATGAAGCATCCATAACTTGTTCCAGTGCCTCACCAACTTACAAACTTCTCTCAGAAAATCCAATAATTAAAAATTTCAAAAATTATTCTCAGTCCTCAGGGTTTTTTCAGTGTGAAAAAGAAAAAAAGAAAATCGGTGGGAATTGCCCCAAGTTTCTAACTGTCTAAGCTGCTTATGTCAATAGATGCTTTAATATAACCCCTTGTCTTGGGCAAGAAGGTATGTTTGAAACATCTTCTTCCCCCCAGAGATGGTTTAGGCACAGAACCAGAACACCTCAATGTGTGTGCTGATGGCCAGGCACAGTTCCACCCTGGTCTAAGATGCCCTACCTAGCTTTGACTGCCAAGGAACTGGAGGTACCATAATATGCTCTGTCAGCTGCATGACACACATGTGTCTATGCTGGGTCAAGATGGGAGGCTGCAGCAGTCCCTAGCACCCCCCTTTCCCTGCAAATGAGAGTGGAATCTAGCTAGCAATATCCAGTTTTGCATGGGGGAAGATGGCTTGCCTCTTTCTTCTCCCCAGGACCTCTCCTTTTAAGAGCAGGTGCGAGTCAGGGCCACATGTGACACCCAATACAGACTCTCTAGCACAAAAAAACTCATGGCTCAAATGCAAAAGTTTTATTATTTTCCATGGGCTGACCCTCTTTAAGAGAGGTTTTTTTAAACTGCACATTTAGGCCAGTAACTTCAGCACATCACTTCAGGGAGACCTGAGTGCACCATGCCCCAGAGCTGTCTTGCTTTTGACCGTGTTTTCCTTGCTGTGAGAGATTCTATTCCACAAGAGGAGCTTCAAAAAACACTTCCCCCTGTCTCTTAAGCAGTCAGATATTGGGACAGGAGGGCAGAGCTTTCTTTCTAGCCTATATGTGAAGGTATTAAGCAGAGGCCTGGTCGCCTGCTGCCAGACCCACATGACTGTCCTCTTAAACTTTTTTTAATCTGTTAGAGAGCTGCCATCCAACTCAGATCCCAAATATTTATCTTACTTCTGAGGTGTCATCCTCAAAACAATGTGTCGTAATGACATGAGCACTAGGGAAAACAGCCCCACACTGACATCAGACACCAAACTCTCCCAGCCCAGCAAGCCAGCACCAGCATTTGACCTTTGAAGATTTGTTGCTTTTCTTCTTTGTAGCTGGGGACTTGGAGAAAGGTGTGAGAAGTGAAAGGGGGGCAGAGGAGTGGTGCTAGAGCTCAGCTGAGCTGGCTGCTCTGTGGAGCTGCTTTTATTTAGAAGCCCTGAAGTACAGTTTTCACTACTTCCTGCCCTCTTTGGTGTAGGTCCACCTGCCTTTGTAAGTAGCTGAAGGAGTAAATATTTTTATTTGGGTTTTTTTTTTGTGCTGTCTAAGAATAGGAAAAAATCTAGATTGTTGTTCACTTCTTAAGAGGGTCTTGGGGAAGGGCCCCTATGGAAGTCAAACAGAAAACATTAATTTCCATGTGGGAAACTGAGCTCTATCATCAGATTGTACAGACAAGAGGTGGCTTATATGATACAGAAGAGAGGTAGAGGGGCAAAGGAGGTG
This sequence comes from Certhia americana, assembly GCA_018697195.1. Classification (NCBI taxonomy): domain Eukaryota; kingdom Metazoa; phylum Chordata; class Aves; order Passeriformes; family Certhiidae; genus Certhia; species Certhia americana. Next base: position 81,783,888 of record CM031859.1, on the reverse strand, counting down.
AAGGCTGTCTCACACAGGTCACTAAGATCCCCATTATCTCCAGCTAAGCACCTGACACAGTGTGCAGAAAAGGAAATGTCCACACAGAGAGGAGAACGGAGCATCTCTGAAATACACAGCTGATTCCAGAGCATGGGCAGTGTCCACCCCAATGGCCCAGAGGTGAATGTCCACAGAATATATTGCCTTTATACAGCAGAGGCACCAAGCTGGGTTTTGCCCAGCTCTTTCCAGAACATTCCCCAAACTTTATCACAGAACTACAGCCTCCAAAACAGCCCATCCGTTTTGAGTATTGAATTTCAGGTGAAGGCTTGGTAATGTTTCTCTTTTCTGACTCTGCTTCCTGATAAATTTATGTTGCCTCTTCTTTTTCTTCCTCCATTCCTTCCCCACTCCCCTCTTTGCAGTGTTGGGAGGGAGCTACTGTGGGTGTAGAGCTTTTGAAAGCTCCCAGATGTTGCTATTCCTGCCTATTGGAGGAGAGAGGAAAATCCCAAGAGAGAATTATTTCTGAGGCCACAAGAAACAGCATGTCCTTGTTGGCTCCCCACGCACAGCAATGAAGTGTACCTGGGAACACAAGACATGTTTATTACCCACTATATGCACCATCTGGGAGATCTGTTTGTGCCAAAACAAAAAGTGGGGTCAGGCCCAAGAGAATGGGAGCTGTGATCTATGGATGCATGCCAAACTTCTGGGATTAAAGGATTTTTGCCCTCACCAGCTCTGATCAAAAACGTCAAAGGCAGAGACAGGCGAGGCACTAAAGCAGCCACCCTCCACAGCAACTGGCTTCAGTTTGGCTGACCCTGCAGGGAGTTTAAGGAGTCCTCTATCCAAATGTGCCAGGACAAAGGACCTGGATTGGCTTGACCCTTGGTTGGAGTGGACTGGTTGTCATAAATAGACTATTTTAATTTTTATAATGCTATAAATGTACATGATGCAATGCTATTTAAAAATGTGGTTGAAATTTCACAGAATTTGAAGCAAAGGTTTCCAGGAACAGACTCCTGTTGTACAAATGCTGATCCTCAAGGTCCAAAGCAAATATGGCATGGGCTATGCTTGACAGCTTCCCAGGGGGGAAGGTTGTGTTTGGTAAGTAATATCCATGATTTTTAAAGGAGCATTTGTTTGAAGACCGGCTGTACTGTGACTTAAAGCTGGAAAGAAACAACACAGCAGCTGCAGTCTTGTGAAAGCAGTGCAGGCAAATACAGTATTAAGTGAGGTATGTAGACCCAAGTTCTGGCTTGGTGGTTCAGTGGTAGTCCCCTGGAAGTTTGAGAAGCCCAGTCACCTAGCAACCCCTACAATCTTATGAAGCCTTGGCTAAAGGGACCTCATCAGCTCATTTTGCACTGTTTTAAACCACATTTCAAGAGCACTGAAATGCTGAAGACTATGTTACATAGTAAAACCTCTGGTACTAAAACTTACTGTATCTCACTAATGGTGTTTTACCATAATGAAAACTGGTCATTTGTTCCTCTTGATTTTCTTTTGCTTTGCAGCCTTGCTCTAGTTTATGATGTTTCTTTGCCTCTGGCTACTTAATTTATGCAATTCTGTCTTAAGAAAGACTTTGTCAAAAGTTCTGTAGGAATCCAGTAGCCTATAGCAACCAATTCTCCATTGCCTTTTTATCCAAAGTCCAATCGAACAATGAAACATAATTTGCCAGTGTTGAAAATTTGCTTGTTAGACCTTAACATATCTCAATCAGTGGCACTGTAATTATGTTTTAAATTTTCATTACAAAACTTGTTTATCAGAGTAAGATGTATTGATTTGCATGGGATGAGTAACCTTAGTATTTATGAAAATAGTAGACTGGTGTTTGCTGTCGTTCAGCTCACTAATTTTATTGAGAGATTATGTATTTTCCTCCAAAATTTCTTTCTTAGGTGTCTTCAGAATTTTTTAACCTGGGCCATCACCAGAGAGTGGTGATTTACAGTTCTTTAATGTAGTGCACTTATTCTAACATTTTTTCTTCTGACACGTCAGTTCCTGACAGTGCCTCATCTTTGCGTGCAGGTTGTTAGACTCACATATAATTAAGCTTGTCCAGCACTTCCCATCATAAGACCTTACTTTTGATATGTAAGACTGTTTCTGGGCAGAGATTTTTCATGGTTACTCAGTCTTCCCTTTTGGAATACATACATTTGTTATGTCCAGAATGATGTAACATTTTTCAAGAACGAAGCCAGAAAAAAATTATGCCTTTGTGCACATTAAAAAATAAAGGTGACCTCTTTCTTTAAATGTTCTGTGTCCAGCATGCTGTGGAAACAAGACTTAAAATTGAGCACTTGGGTAAGCTCTGAGTCAGGAATGCACCCTTTGTCTCTCTATGAAGATACCCCAAATGTGGTCCCCAAAAACTGTGATTTGCACATGCCTACTGGGAATTACTTGGATTATAGAAGTATCGTTCCCCCAAGAGTCTGTCTGTCCTGGCATGTTTGATGCCTCAGGCTATGCAGAATTTGCTGTTCAAGGTCTGTAGCCATGTGGAGCCAGCTTTTAGTGGCAGCTGGGGCAGCAGATTTTCACAGGATGCTGGCAAGATTTAGAACTTCACCTGGGAGCTGGTAAAAGCAAGAGGGAGAGAGGGAAACCAGGCTGGGATTTGTAGGAGGGTGAAACACTGAGACACAACGAGCAAAGGGACTGGGCCTGAAAAATGAGCTGGATGAGGGAAGTGGGATCAGGGAGTCAGGCTGAGGCTGAGATTACAGAGGCTGAGACGGTGTCTGGGTGATTGTGTGATCTCCCCCTCCCGGTCACCAGTGTGGCATTCGATTTGCACAGCTTTGCAGGCTCTATTTCTGTGTACAGCCAGTGGCACTCCTAGGGAACATTTCGACTGACCTATATTAAGTGCCTGCTTAGGATGAATCATGCCCCAGGACCGCTGTGTTTTCTCTGCTTTGACGACAAAAGGCTCATCAGATGATGAGCTCAGACTGACACATTTGTGCCTGATCAGATGGGGCCCAGGCTCACAGCCTGCAGGAGGGACATCAGCTGCTGAGCCCTCCGGGTGATTTAAACCCTCCAAGGATGATGAGAACTGGGGATCTGCCTATATTGCAGAGCTCTGGTCCCAGGCTGGCACAAAATCCCTCAGGACATCTTTCCATGCCACAGTCCAACCCCTGCAGCCTCTGGATGCAGCGCTGACTCCTTGGTCCTTTCCTTAGGGTTGATGGGAATGGGATGGGCAAAGGTCATAAGGAAAAGGGTAAGGAGGCCAGTCCCCAGTGACTAAGGTTGTGTGGGTGAAGAGATATTGGTGGGACCCTACAGAGACAGCAGCAACCCTTGGAAAGGAGTTGAAGAGGATAGAGGGGAGCAGAGACAAATGTGACAGGATCTCTTGGAGTCACTGATGAGAAAGGGCAGCAAGACTTAGTGTTGTGCCTGTGGAGAGGCTCTGGACTGGAACACCAGCAAGGGAGGGGAATATGACTGGGAGCACAGGGACCAAGAAAGCAGAAAGGGGCACAGGAGATGAGGAACCCAACCGTGAAAGCAGCAGAGCGAACACCAAGGAGAAAGGAAATACTGAAATGCTATTTATTAAGTTTGTGCTGCCTACCTTGTGCAGTGAGTGAAACAGGGCCCTGAAGGGAAAACATTGTGTAGCCACATAGTTAATGCATAAGGGAGCAAACTAATGGTTGCCTGAAGATCCCTGCCTTTTCCTAATTTTTCAATGTTTGACTTTGTACTGTCATTTTAATAAGTTTTGTTATGTGTCAGATGTACATACTCAGCTATAATGTTTATGGAATGAGTGATGTGCATCCTCATTTTCACCCTGTTGCAACTCACAATTTTTCTCTGTTTAATGCTTGGTCCACGAAGCAACTTACCCCTCCAGCCTTTTCCTGCTTTCCTACTAGCAGGTATGAGCTTGAAGGAAAATACAGACCTTCAATGCTGCTGCCTAAAGACAGGAACATTGCCCACTGAATTTCACTGTCATTTAATGCCTTATCCTGGATGCAAATGCTCACGTGGTTTACAGAGCACACACTAGAACAGTAAAACACAGGCAAAGAAATCAAAGACACATTTCTGTTCTGTTTTTGTATTACCGGTTGTGTTTAATGCAGTGCACTTAAAGTGCCTCTAGAATATGTTAGAGTGGTTTTGATGGTAAATTTAACTGCCAAACTATTGCCTGCCTCACTGGGATTCCTTTCCATATTCAAATCCATATACTCCATGTCTCACTTCACCACTAATGGGAGAAGGGTGACATGTGCTGCCAGCCTAGCAAGAGCAAAGCCTGAGGAGTTTGGAATCATTCCTGGGTTGTTCAATATCACTCAGGAGACAAGGCTCATGCCTGTGCAACAAACATGGCCAGGTTAATGCAGAAGGACTGACACTGACCTATTATTTTCTTCCTCGGCAGATCTCTCTGAATCACACGGCACAGAGGTTCATTTGGTGATTTGAGAATTGGCTGCTGTAATACCAAGCATGGCCGACCAGAAATGGAGATAAGAGGCTGTTGATATGTATTCTTCCCTTCATGCACACACAAGGCCTGTGATGAATGTTTTAGATTCAGTTACTGTGGCCCAGGGGCTACCATTTTGAGGGAAGATCCAAGGACAGGGCTTAACCCTCAGTCCAGCTTTTGCTTGCCCCATAAATACCACAGATCAATCAATATATCACACAGCATTTCATTAAAAACTTCCCATGAAAGAAATGTCCTTAAAAACAAGGAAAAATCCCCTTTTGGCACTTTCAATACAAATATTTATCTGTTAGCACACAAAATTCAGAGTAAACCTGACTAGAAATTGAAGTGAAAGCCAGATGTCCGTTTCCATTGTCCATCAGAGAGAAATGCCAAGGAACAAGGAAACAACAGAATGTGAAAAGCAAATTGGATTTTAAAAAGCCTTGCAAGGATAAGCTTTTGAGGAATCATCTATAAACCTGAGTATGCAATGTTTAGCATGCCAGCATCCATTCAGGTTAATTAGACTGGAATCCTGTGCCTGTAAAAGCTGTGTGAATAATCTAATATCACAGCAAATAAGTGAGTGGTACCCATATGTCATAGGAGAAAAAATACAAATGTGGGTGTGATGGGGCTAGTAGGGTTTGCACCTCCACAGACAGTAAGAATAACACCTGCATACTGTGGTCACTTGATTATGGAGGAAATGTTTCTCACATGCACAGCACTTCTAGGAGTCCCAGAGACTAACCTTTCAGGCTGTACTGGTGACTTTTTGTCAGTATTATTATAGATACATTAGGAATTGTAAAGGAGAAATGTTCTGCCTGGGTAAAACATATCTGTGAGTGGTAGGGAGGGCCTGTCTATGGCAATGCAGAAAGGAGGGTGTAATGCAATGCCTCTCTAAGTGTCAGAGAGAGCTGAGCAGTGGCAGGGCTGGATACCAGATCCTGAGGATTCTGCCGGGCTGCCCAGAGATCTGAGGTGGCAGATTGGGTTTACCACAGGAGAGGGGGAAGTCACATAACCCAAGAATCTTCAGAAGAATTTGTATTTTTGCTAGCAATGAGGAAAGAAATAACATTTGAGGAAGATACTGCCTTTTTACAGTAAACAGAGTTTTAATCATCTTGGAAGTAAGGTGGACAAAAGGACTGGATAGCTCAAGGAAATGGTCTGAACTGAGTCAAGCTCAGCAATGATTAAAAGCTGCTACCACTTACAACAGTTCAGGGGATATTTGAGATGAGCCGATAGATGTCACACCACAGGCATTCACATCTTTGCAGCACCACCTAATTGGCTCCCATGTTGGCAGTCTCAGCAGTGATGACATAGTTTAAAGGAGTTGTGGGGAGTAAATCCACTGCTCTGGGTGGGGAACGACCTGGGGTGCTCTGGCAAAGAAGGGGATGGAGGCATAGGTAAGCTTGTCATGCCAGTGGCTTTATTTTTATTGCTTTGAGGAGAAATAAAAGCTCCCAGCAATTCCAGCCATCAGCCCAGTACTGCTCCGAGAACTGAGATCTTTCCAATAAAGCAAGCCAACAGCAAGGCAAGAATTTGTAGCCTTGCTCCTCTAATTGCAAGGCTCTTCCCCAGCCCCATTAATTTCCTGTGAAACTGAGAAGTTTAGTCAGCATTTAATCTGGGAATGTTGCCTTCCACTGGGGCTCTCTGTTACAAAGCAGACAGGCTTACATTTTTGCTGTGACAAATATTTTATTGACATTGATACAATATATACATTGCAAAAGAACATTCAGGATAAAGTATTTCTCTGTTTCAGTGAGGAGACACGTTTTGTATACAGATGGCTGGAGTAAATCTGGCCTCACAATTAAAATCTGCTTAGAGTTTGTAGCGAAGTGACTGATGGATTGGGCTCAGTGCTCCATCAATCCCCCCTCCCCATGCCTCTCTGTAGAACAACATTGATGGCAGGTCATAAATAGCCATTTGTACAAAGTGCAGGAACTCTTTAAGTATCATTTTATAGCTAGTGTATATATTCCAAGCAGCTGGCAAAATGCAAAGTGCTTGGGGTCTTTAAGTAGCAAAGGCAACAGACCACGGGTGGACAGCAATACCTTTCTATTTGCACCAAGGGTGCCTATTTGAACCTAATATTTGTACCCAATATAGGAATGGGGCTGGTGTTAATATTTTGGTAAATTCTTTATTTGTTGCATACACAAAATTCAGGTCCTTTTCTAAAGAGAGAGACGCACTAAACAGGGTTTTCCTGTTATAATTAGACATCGATGCCTGTCTAATTATATGATTTTTAATTCTCTCCAACACTTCAGATTAGTGCATATTTTCATTTTGCTTTTTATCCTGTATTCTTGAATAATTTTAGCAGACACCACTAAACAGCCACTTTTTTTCTTCTCCACAAGTTTTTCGTCTCATGGCTGGAGGAAAATCAGGCTCTGTTGGGAGGTTCTACCAATTATGAATTATTTCAGTGGTGCTTAACACTGTGATGGAAGGGGGCAGTTGATCATCAAACAATGTTAAAACTAAAAGCTGTATAAAAATGTAAAATACTAAGGTAAATGCTCTCTGCAGTAACTAGCCACATGTCATGGACAGGGGGGTAGCAGAGGCATGGAGCAGAATTGTAATGCAGCCCCTAGTCTCACCAAGCAGAGGAGCATCTTGAGCAGTCCTGAGTGGGGGGAGATGGCCTGGGCACCTCCCTTGCTGCAGCAGGACTGCTGTGTGTCCTTATAGGTGCCCTTCTAATTAACCTGTTCCGAAAGGCAATCTTAGCCAAGAAGGCATCTTGGCAGTGACCCCATAGTGTGGCAATTTCAAGCGCATGACAATGGGCTACTGCTGTGTTACAGATGGGTGTTAGCAGTTCATGTGTCTCCCCTGGTGGGACATAAGCCAGGTTTCTGAGCTGCACATCTTCTATCCTGCTGTACAGAGACCATGGAGAGTGCCCTCAGCTGCAAGAGGAGGCCGAGTGCAGTGGAAACCTCTCCTTTCAGGGTTCTCTGTGCAGAAGCAATGCTATGTTGCTAGGAAATGTCCTTGTACTCACCTGAGATGTAAAGCCAAGAGTAAACTTCTGGTGATTAGAGCCCGAACAACAAAGTAACCTTTTCAAAAGTACCTATGAAGGAAGAGGGCTGTGGGTACCAGCAGGTCCTGCTGCCAGCATGATAGAGGAAAGGAGAGCTTCAGAAAGAAGTTGTGTTTTGGATCTCATGGCTTTGGTGAGGCAATGATGTTCCGTAGAATACTTCCTAACTCACTAACTCCTCCATGCTTCTGCATGTAAACTTACTGGGTTCAGCTCACAAGCTCAGTTCTTCCAGGAACATTGTCTTTCCCTGCATTTGCCCTGAAGGCCAACTGTGACCTCAACAGCTTCCCCACTGTGAAACTACTGTGGTGTCTGAGATGAGAGAAAACTTCAGGGAAGTTATGAAGATTTTCATATTTTATGAAGTAGTAATGATAGCCCAATCACTTGTAGTTAAGAGACAGAAATTAAAAAATGCTGAATTAAAAAGAGGGAGGTGCATCCTTTTCCTGGAGGAAAAGGAGTCCTGCCATTTATTAACTTTCTGTAACAGTGAGTAGTATTTTCTTTGAGGCAGAGAGAGCAATTTTCCTCCCTGACCTGTTATGGGCAGACAACAGCAGCAAACCTTAACTGAGGAATAAACAAGGAATTATTTATTTGTTCTTGGCTCAATTAATTCCTGGCTTGGAATCTCAGTGCAGAAATCAGGCTATTTTCACATGTCCATTGTAGTAAAATGGTGTCAGGCTGAGCTGTTCCTGGCAGTACCTCATGCCTGAGAATTAGGAGGGAACCACTAAATTTGGAAATAGACAGAATCCTGTTATGGCACTGCAAAATACATTCCCCTTGCAACAGGATGTAGTAGACTCCAACAGTCAAAAGCCTAGGAAACCTGATGCCAGGAAAACCCATCTGCTCTCCTAGGATGCCAGTCCAAGGCATAATCATGGTTGATGTTAAAAACATATCTGCAGAAAAACATGGAAACTGAGTTTTAGGTCCTGTCACTTAATAATTTTAATGAAGCTCAACTGCTCAGAAACACCAGATTTCTGAGCAATGCAAATGCGACTCTTTTTAATTTGAATATTTTTTATTTTAAAAGGATCACTCTTTTTGCTGTTAGATTAACAATTCAAACATAGGTGTGACTGACCTCTTCCTCACGCACTTTGTTACAGGGAAGGCTGTAGAGATGACACCCATGTGTGCAAATGTCTGCCAGCAAATACTTTTCTTGCATGGAGGAGAGGGATGGGGAGCAGAGGGCTCCTGTGCTTCAGTGATGACTTTCTATTACAGGTGCTTTTGCACCAAGAACCTGGATTTACTGCTTTTCCTTGATGTGAGAATGAAAATCAGATTGCTGTGCTGGTTTTTCATCCTACCAGAGTCAGCTACATTCTAGCAAAAGGAAGACATAGGGAAAAAAAAAAAGAAGGCAGGTCATGAAGGGACCAAGTATGAGGAAGGACTTGTACAAGGATAGATTGGGAAGCCTTCCAAGCAAAAGTACAGATGTATAGACATTCACCTGCTGCTTTGGCTAACAGGCAGAAAACACTTAATCAGATGCTGATAACCTTTAATGCTGCTCCCAAACTATACAGCAAAGAAAAGGCTATGTGATGCTGACCTGAGGACTCCCAGCTATTGTAGAGAACTCTCTCAATGGGGGCTGGTAGCCAAATAGTCTCAAAAACAGCTAGAAGTTTTGGAAGTTCACAAAACCTAAACTTTTAGGTTCAGCTTTTCTTAAAAAGCCCCAAAATCCCAACACATTAAAAATGCTGGCAACTCTCTGGACCCATTCTGGATGGGTCGCTATCACTGAGGTAGCCAAACCAGTCTTAGAAACAGTGGCAAATTTGGGCCAAAAAGGCTTTGAACAGTATTTGCTACCAGGTATATTTGTTAATATTTTTCAGCTGATACACATTGAAGGGGCCAGGGCACAATGACATGCTGCTGCTGTTCATTTCAGGCTATTAGCATGAACAGAAACAGCCATTTCCTGCTGATGCCACAAGATTTTCAGCCATCTGTAACATTTAAGCCTTTCTCAATCCACTATGAAAAATAGCTCAGGGAAGACAGGTAGGGGAACAAATCCTTCAGCTCATCAAAACAGCTAGGAAAAGATGATAAGGCTTGGAAGGAAGGATTGCAAATGCTCTTCTCTCCTGTAATGCTTCACTTCTACCAACCCAGTGGGGCAGAAATCCAACTGAAAACCCCTCTAATATCCAGAGTTGTTAGTAAAAAAAGGTAATCTTTCCAGCCTGCCAATTCCCAAGAGCTCCAAGGGAGGAGGGACTTTTTATTCCATCTACTCAGGTAGAGGAGGAAATGACTCTGACTATTTCCATTTTTATGGATTGCTTACTCATAGTGCTCTTTGTGACAGGGCAATAAACCACTATTACCTGGTATTTCAGATTCGTAAGATAAAAAAATATTGATTTTCAGTTGCAGAAAACATTTGTGTTTGGGGGCAACAATTAACTGCTCACTCACCATGTCTCCCAGGATGCAGGTAACAGGATAGAACTGCTTCTAACTTGGAGCATATCACGTTTACTCATGTCTTGTTCCTCACCTGGGACTACCAAACCCTTGATTTCATCGATCTCAGTCCTTGCTTGGCTAAGCATTTTTAGCTTTCATCCTCTAAAGTTTTTGCTGCAGAAGATATAAATCAAGGAATTCATAGAGCCAACAAAGATGGAAAGCTTGACAATGACAGCTGTTATAGTCTATAAGGTGAAAGTTGATGGTCAGGGCATTGTTAAAGCAGAAATGACTCTGGTAAATCCTCTCTGTATGAATGCTAATTGAGGTGAATAATTAGCTGGATTAGTTTTCTGACAGCAAAGGCAGGTTATTCTGTGGGAACCTGAGCTGGTATGCCTAGTCATGAGAGGAGTTTGGGAGTGGGAGTCCAGAAGCCCTGAGGACACCCTCATCAGTGTACCAGAAAGGAATTTGATGAGCTGTCTCTGTCATTAGGCATCCTGGAAAACTGAGAATTTAAGTCGCTCCTGGTACTAGTACTCTGGATTTTCCTCAGATTGTGCTTGTATTCTTTCTCTACAGTAGATTTTTTTTCTTGAAGAGCTAATGTCAAGGGCCAACACCTTTAACTTTATGATCACCAGGATTGCAGTGAAAAATTGGCTTCTTTTGGAAGTGCAGATTCACCACCAGAAGGAGGAGGAGGCCTGGTGCCAGGCAAGCACTGGCCAGCAGCAATGGTTTCCTCCTTTTAGCAAAAGATCCCAGAAGGGGTGACGTGAAGAGATTTTGTCTGGCCTCCAGGACTGAAATTCTGGCCAGTCTCTCAACACTTGATATTACACATGGTCAGAAAACATCATTGAAAATGTAGGAAATCTTGCTTTTCATTACCCTGCTGTTTCTGTTAACAACTGTGCAGTAGCTCTGGACAGAGACATATGGTTTACATTAGAATATCCGTCTACATAGATTTTTTTTCCCATGGTTATTTATCATATTTGTCCTTTTTTAGCTGCACAACCATCAGTTATAAGCAATGTAAAGGAGCAGGTAGTAAAGTGCCAAGTGCTATACTCTTGTCTTGCCAGCATCAGGACTGCTAATGGGACCATCTGGCCCCAAGGCCCTGTTTATTGCACTAGACACAAAGGGACACCTCAGCATGAAGGTTAAAATCCCCAGTAATGGACAGCTGTGAAACAGCAGGGCCTAGGCAGAATGGTGGCATTCCTGCCTCAAGCCCTCCAGGCTCAGGGGTGTGATATTATAGAAGATGCTACTGATCTCTTCTCCCCTTCTGCCCTTCAAAGACTTTAACACAGCATCTCTAAGGGTTGATATAAACCACAATTCTGGTAGTTTATCATTCAGACACTGCACATTGCCCTCAGAAATCCCAAGGCAAAATCTCAAAACAAGTCCAGTTTTTCCATCTTCTCCTGCTCGTCCAGTAGCTCTTCTATCCCAGTTTTAAAAGGTCACATGACCTTTCTGCTGCTTCTCCACTATTGTCCAATGCTTCATGGAGCAGTTCCCTTCCATTTATCCTACGCCTATAGTGGTCAGCAGACAAGCTTCACGGCTCCCAGATCTTAGCTCCATGGCTCATCAGGTTACAGGCAAATATCTCTGCTGCTCTCGTAACTGACTGTTTCCTCCAGGAAACCAACAGCATTTCTAGGAGTCTGCTTTTTATGCATGAAGATAAGGAGAAAAGAAGGAAAGAAAGAGCACCTCAGTCTGTGTGTGACAGAGAAAGGCCAGTGGTACTTTACAGGGCTATTATACCAAAAACAAACAAACAAAAAACCAAAAAAAAAAAAAAAAAGTTATATCCATATTTAGTTTGTTCTTTATTTTTGCAAGAGTTTTTTCCAGATTTCTTGGGAGACTGCCTGTAGATATGCCATTGGCCTGGTGACCTCTGTTTTGTTTTTTCTTTGGTGCCATTAACATCTGTTGTTCTTAGAGCTCTTGTGCTTCCTTTCTTGTGTATCCTCACCCAGACTTTCTGACTCATTCTCCAGTCAGACCAGACTTACTGCCACAGTTCTCTACACTGAAACCATAACACAATTTTCCCTCCAGCACCATCGGGGGCATGTCCTGTCATTCATGTCCTGAGGCAACCTCAGTCAGTGGTACAGCACTTTCTACTACTTCAGCCTGTGACTTCCAGGCCTTCCTGCAGATGCATCCTTGTGACTGACTGTCCTGATCCTCTGCTGTTCAGCCCTGAATCTTTCTGAAGCAGAGATTGCCACCATGATTGTTTATCTGGTGTCCATTAGCAGTGGTCAAGGTGAGGCCTGGCTCTGGCCAGGACCCACCTATGCAGAGGCAAAAAACCTCTCCTGGCCACAAGTTGACTCTCATTTCAGGCTGGTTAGAGTTGCTACAATTTCTATAGGTGAACTCTCAGTTTGCTTCCCGGCTTCCTCTTGATCCCCAGCTGCGATTTGCTGTTATTTGCTGTTTACTTGGATGGACAGAAGGAACCAATAAACAGATTGATATGACAAGAGGCAAGACCCTGAAACACTATACAGACTGCCTGAAAATAAAATTGTGAGTAATTAAATTGGACTCTGGGAGAAACACTGTGACACAAGATGAAAAAAGCAAAACCAACTGAAAAGGAAGGCAGAAGACTGCAGGAAACATTTAGATAATAGGGGGAAAAAAAACCCACACAAACCAAAATGAACACTGGAAGCTCAAAAGGAAGGGAGAGTGCAAACTCTTCGATTCTGAAGATGTTTCTGAAGATAAGGCTTATATTTGCTGTGCTTGTAAGGTCACTTCCCAGCTTTCTTTCTAAGCATACATTTTTTGTTCATTGATGTTTCTCTGTGAAACATCAATTGCAAGACTAAGAAGAACATTTGATCATAGTTGTGGTGTTGGTAGTACAAGCATAAGAGACAAAGTATCTCCAGGAAATTTGGGAGACTTGCTCTGGCTTTATGTCTTTACAAGTAAGAGTAAAATCTTGCAGATGGAGAGTTCGTACAACAAATGGTTCCATCTGTGAGTCAGATGCTAGGCAGGAGGCAGGTGTGACATACATCTGAACAGTGGCAGACAGCCAGTCTTTAGGGGGAGAGGGTTTATCCCTTGCCAACAAGGGAAGAGAGAAGACAAGAGTTCATTTTAGAGAGGTAAGAAATTTCTGGGAATGGGGATGAGCTGGGGTAAGCCCCAAAACAGAGTCTGAGAAAGAGGAGGAAAAGAAAAAAGTCAGTCCAGGAAATGTGGGTGGGAGAGTACTGAGAGAAACCGAGTCTAGAAAAACAACATTTTAATAATATTTTATTCACCCTTAATCCACATCCCAAGGATCTATTGGAAAGCACCTTGCTGTGACATCTCTCATACAGCATCACAAGAACGTGCTTATGTTTCCAAACTGGGCTGAGTATATGTAGGTCAAGACTTGCACCAAGCTGGAGGATATTTAGCTGACAGTGTCTGATTTAGCTTCAGATGGAGGTCAGGGAGGAAGACGTTCTGTACCTATTGCTCCTTGAAGAAGTGAATGAATTCTTGAATGTAGACTTGGCTGCTAGAAGACCTGTGTCCTTTTTTTTGTGTAGAGAAAGACTTGTTGGACAGTACTGGTGGGAGGAAACCACTCTTGACTAGAAACAGGCTTTCCTTCTGGGTAGTAAAGTGAGCTGTTTGTTAGCTGGAACTTCTGTTTTCCTCCTCCTGAAAGTCTCCTCTCCTCCATGCAATGCTGGTATGGGAGGAAGCTGTTTTGTCATTTAAAAGAAAGAAACAGATGGAATATGTGGCAGTGTTAAAAAGCTCCAGCTTGTTGCCACGGTAACTGAGGGGGATATATTTTATAATTATTATTTAAAATCCTTCATTGTCTTCATTAAAGGTAACAACGATAGCAGAGAATAAACAAAGTGATGCCCTGCTGTGCAAATCAGTCCCTCAATAAATAAAATTAAAGGAGTGTTTTGCATTGCAAATGCTGATACAGTCACCAGAAGGGTGGAAGGACTGCAGGTTATCTGAGGATGATGAATTATGCATGCTGGCACATTAAGGACACAGCAGGGTCATTTGTTGCCTCTACCCTTTAACTTCTGTTGTGTGGGTTTGGACAAGTCTTCTGGAGCACTGGACAAAGACTCAGCCAGCTTGCATCACAGAATTGTCTGATCAACTTCAGGACCCCCCCCCAGACATTTATCATATTGCCCCAGCAAGCAGATGCTGTAGCTGTAAGGTCCTTGTGAGCCCTTAAGCACTGGCCATGTGGTATGGAGGATGTCTGACACCCTGAATTGATTGTCTAAGGAGTTGTGTCTCAGTGAGTGATGAGTATCTACCACCCAAGATATCTAACAAACTTCGTCAATTTATTACCTACATTCAGGAAGCACTCTGCCCTGCACTGCGGTCTAGTCACAGCCCTGCTGTGAACCACAGCAGTCACCTTTCAGTTCTTAGCTACACATCAGTTAAGAGTATGAAGGAAAGAATTACTCTTGGCCATCTAAGACAATAGGATAAATCCAGGATGGACTGCAACTCTTCTACCTTAGTATTTGGTTCAGGCACAGAAGTAACAAGATAGTAATCAGACTCAGCTGTGGTTTTTATGGGACATCTCATGTTAAAAGACAACATCTCATGTTGCTTTGACCTTACTTGTTGACTCAGAGAGAGTAAGGCATCAAGAGATTAAAGAGGTAGTTACAAGGGCAAAGTGTTTAGGTGGCTGATTAAAGGACACAGCTGTGACAGGCCAGCTTTGAAAGAAAATGTTTTTCTCTTGATGAGCCCAAGGTCAGTAAAGAGAATGTGTGAACACAGCTCTAATTTGATAGAGAGATTACATTTCATGATAACAAGTTCATACAGAGCAAAATCCCTGTTATTACTTCTTTTGCCTGCGTTTGTTACTGCTGATGGAACAGATTAAAAATACATCCAAGCCTGCAGAGATTCTCCCTGGGGATGAGATTGCACAGAGGTCCTCCAGCTTTCCTGCCTTTGCCCCCAGTTCTTTCCCAGACTTTCGGTGTGCCCAAGCATCCAAGCATGAGAGAGACAGCTCAGATGTGGAATGCGGGGCATAGGCAGCTGCTCACTCTTCCTTCAGACAGCAGAAATGAACATCATCTAAATTTAACACTGCTTCTGCTCCCCATGTTTGCAATGAAGTCTGAGTATCCTGGGGCTGTGGACTTGTCACCAGCAGGGACAGGACAGCAGCCCTAGCTCTCCCCAGTCTGGGTTTGCCAGGCAGCTCAAGGCAGAAATTCCTTTAGTTAAATAAATGGGCAAGGGAGGCCATGACCTTCTGTATATGCATCCCCACTGGGATGAGAGTGAGTAAACATCAGTGAATTACCATCTTTTCCCCTCTGCAGATATCTGTATACTGGCAGGACCAGTATACAGATTATTAAGGCAGAAGCAGTCTTTGGAAGATGATAGCTATTTCTGAAATCATAAAAACAAGAATGAATCTCATAGTTTTTACTGGTAAGTGGCCTGGCTCTTTCAAGTACAGGAATGAGACAGAGATGTCCAAGGGTCCTCTCCAGTCACTGTCTGGGTCCTACTCTATTCACCCCTATGAGTGGCCACCACCCACTAAGGAGACAGAAAGCAGCTCTAAGCTTCTTTCCTTCCTCCAGAGACAGAAATGGGGAGGGATCTGTCTGCTCGGTTTCTCACGACTACAAATGCATCAGCCAGCCAGACCATATCACTCTGGGAGTCTTCCTGTCGCAAGGGGAATAGTATTATCCATTCTGATAGCTGTTCACATGTCATTTAATCCTGACTCTTTTAGTAAGTCTAAGTATAGTATTAAGCATAAGAGAAAGTAGGAAATATTATACAATAATCATTAGGAATGGAATATGATAGGAGTATAGGTAGTAGTTTTGCACATATGAGTACCCATTACCAAGACAGCTTTTGTCAGCTCAGCATAAGGCAGGCTAAGTGGAAGTTAAATGTCCAGGAAATATTGGAGGTGCAAGACAAATGATTTGAGGCTTTTCACAAGCAAAAGGTCGGAAGGAATGGCCTCATTGCCAAGAAGCAATTTTTCACTAAAGTTATAACATAACTAAGGACATAGTTTAGAAAAAGATAAGATGGTCTGATTGTAATTCTATCATATCGTTCCTGATTTACTTGTGATACCACATTGTAAAATTGATAAATATATTTCTTTACACAAGTTACAGGAAATCCTGTTTTCATAGAGGAGTTTCTTTCACCCCTTTGCTGCTGATATCTGTGGGGTCACACAATGTAGCTCAGTCCAGCTCTTCTGAACGATGCAGTGTCTGTCCTCACACCCAATCTGCTTCTCTTCTCTTCTCTTCTCTTCTCTTCTCTTCTCTTCTCTTCTCT
>CM031859.1:81703936-81767415 GCA_018697195.1 Certhia americana | reverse complement strand
TCTTCTCTTCTCTTCTTTTCCCTCTTCCCTCAATTTTCACCTTATACCTTGTGGGGTTTTTGAGAACAGGCTCAAGGAGAGGATTCAACTTGTATTTGTGATTTTCAAGTCACTGTTGCTGATGGGGGCTTCCCACAGCTACTGAGGTGCCCATTGCAGATGTTGCAGCCTCTGGGGGCAGGTGGTCTGGCTGTCAGGAAATGGTATCTCATCCTCCCAGCACCTTCAGGATTTTAGAAATACCCCTGTTCATGGGAGAAAAAGAACAAAAAGGAAAACTTCCATAATAACAATTTTTTTTTTGTTGAGAGGTGACAGACTGGGAGCGGACACTCAAAATAGCTCATGTGCAAGAGACTATAGCACTGACCAGCAATAAGTAAAAATCAGGTCCAGGTTTTCAAAGTCAATTGGAAAAACTATGGTTTTGACAGCTGGGCCCTTCCCATTGAGCACTATCTCGTGCTGAGAATTCAGAGCATTGCATATATTCACTTGTACTGTTCCACTCACGAAGTCTTCCTCTTGGAAATGTTCAATTTAGAAATCTCACCCAGGAGCCAAGAGACTGCTTCTGAGCCTGGGATGTTCTTCTCGAGAGATTCCATTTTTCAGAATTAACAATTTGTTACAAAAAAATTTTGGAGTTGCACTGTTCATCCCTCCAAAGGCTGATTTTGAACTTTCATACTGCTTTAGGAATTGGTCTAACTCCTGTAGGGTGGAAAAGATCACATCTTTTTCTTTCTCTGATGTTAGCTTTATTGCTTATCTTATGCAGGTATGTTTCATATATCTAAGACATGCAAAACACACATTATACAAAAATATAGTATATATCTAAAAAAACCTCCTATTTATATACATGTACTGTAAATACGTATAAACACACAGAGTCCACACTGAGATTGCCCTTCCTTGAGATCAGCATATGGTCCTCTGTTTCAGCATTCCCCTGGAGCAGTGGAATAAGCTCTAGGGACAGAGATGGATTAGTCTTGGTGTAAATGTTTTTCCTGGTCTTCATTTCCTGGAAGGCCCATCCTGTGCCTCCATCTGCCCTTTGAGCTTGAAATTTTCCATGTGGATTCATTCCCCAGGTTCTTCCAGAATGGTGCTCACAGGGAAGTGCAAATGAGTGAGCTGAGAGAAGAGAATACATTTTTTATCTCTTTTTTCCCCTGGCCAATTTCAATGAAAGAGCAGTTTTTGGAGGGTGGAGCATCTGACCTGTCTAATTTTATCTGTAGGGATGCAGATCTATCTTTTCAAAGCTGTTTTCAAAGTGACTCTGATAACAGGACTGCCTACAGATAGGGCTGCAATGATTATTCACAACATTAATCAGGGAAAAAAATTATGCCAGTTACTGATTAACTAATTACTGCAATCAAATATTCTCTTCTCTCCTTGGAACGTTGGGCATGGCACTGGGAAAAGGAGACAACAACAACAAAACCCCTCAACACAGAAAATAGTTTATTCTTTTGTGAGCTGGGGGAGAGTTCCAGCTGCAGGAGACTTCTGGGGGCCCCAGAACACCCCAGAGGAGCCTGGCTGGGGCCCCTCTTTCCCAGTTTTCATTCCAGTGCTTCTTTGCCTGCTCCAGCTTGTGATTTAATGAAACACCAGGAAGGAACAGCCAGCGTTTCATTAAGGGAGAAGCATTTGAAAGTGACCTCTGATAATGGCCATGAATTAAGATTCAGCAACACTGCTCAGCTCCCTGCTTTTGCCCCCTGGAAACCACAGCAGAGGCTGTGTCCTCCCCCTGCACTTGCAGGGAGGAAACTTTCCAGGAACCTTCTTTTGTTCAGATTTCCCACTGTGCCCACTGGAGGGTAATGTGAAATAAAGCAGGAATAGAGGGTAAAGGACAACTGACTGGAGACTGTGTCACACCCTGGAGGCATTGTCAACACCCCAGCTTGCTTCAGAGAAGGTTTGAAAAGTACACTTGGAGGTAATACGTGAAAGAGGGTCAGACTGTGGTTTCCTTCCTCCAGGCTGTACCTGGTCTTGGTCTATTTGCATCACTTGTTTGGAAAGGCTAATGCATTTTAGGATCAAGCAGGCTGTAGTACTGCTTCCTCTTCAGGAGCAAAACTTCCATCAGTCCTCCAGCAACAGCACTTTCTATTAAACAGAGGTTAATAGTGAAGCGTTTTGTCTATTCCAAAGCTTTCATATCTTGCTGAATACCAGTCCAACAGCTGCTCTGCAGGCAGTGTATCTATTCCACATACATCACTGCAATAGTTTTCAGTCTGAGCTCTGCAGATTCCTGGAAGTCCACAGACTGCTCCCACAGGATGTTCAGATGATAACAAAGAAGCATGAATTCAGTCTTACATTTGTCCTACAGGAGATAAATAAAACTGGATTTTTTTTTTTAAGGAGCTCATACAGAGAAAAGAATGGTTTAATTCATTGATGTGGACGTTTCATCTCATGTTCAAGGCCTTTTTTTCTAATTGTAGATGTTAGACATCCTGACTGGAAACATTAAGGGAAGAAGATGGGTCAGAAATGATTTTCTAGTGAAAGGAAAATATACCGCCAGAGAATTAGAGTTTTTTCTTTGATAGCTACATTTTTATTGGTTTTCTCTGTCATGTCTCCTACATCACTATCACAGACCTGGAAGGGTGACCTGAATCTCCAGCTCTCCATGCTTCATCTCCACACTGTATTTTAACCTTTCCAGTGTTGGTGGGAGCATCCCACATCTGCTGCTTCAGGCAAAATTTGGAGACTTAGCATATACTCTTGTATCACTGTGAGTGAACCACAGAAAGTAGAGTTGTCAGATGCCACTGACAGTAGAACATGGTCTGCAAGAGTTTGCTAAGGCTCTTATTGTACAAACAAGGGGAAAAAAGTCTAAACTCGACCGTGAGGCACTAGAATGAAAAGCTGAAATGTGAATCAGCTGCAAAGTCAGTAAGAGATTTGCAGGCATTTGACACTACAATAAATGACAACCCACAAGTGGTCAGCAGTTGTCAGTCCAAGAAGATAAAGCAAAATCTCAAAGTTGGATAACGTGCTTTGTATTTTTTTTTTTTTTTTTCTTTAAGTGGTGATGGAAAATTTATACTTTTTTTTCAAAGGTATTTAAATTTCAAAATGGGGAAATTTTTTTTTTTAAACAAAGTGGGGGGGGGGGGGGAGGACACACAAAAAGAAATTAAAAGAAATAGAAAAGCCTTAGATGTTAATTGCTATTTATTCAAAATGTAATAGCTGCAGAGCCTGAAATTCATACCAGATTCAGAAATGAGAACATGCTTCATAATAATTGCTATTTCATACTGCTTGATCCTTAATGTTTTTTATTTTAAAAAGCAGTAAGAATTCCTTTCTAGTGTTACTGACACCCACTCAGCCACCTACTCACTTACATCCCACAAGCATACACACACAATTGGCCCTTAAATTTTACTGGACATTTAAAAGCTCTTCCCTTTTTGTAGCTTTCAAACATTAATTATTTCAAGTGTTTTAATTTTTTAGTATTAAAGGAAATTTTGTCTGAAACAAAGTAAGTTTTTCCTTTTCTAACATGTATGCAGTGCATGGAGCAGAATTGCAGAGGACATCCATGGTGCGCATTTATTAGGGCATATCTGGGAAGCTGAGCTGACTATCAAATTGGGGGAAGCAATTGGTCCTTCTGTTGGGCACTCCTGAGGATATACCTAGTGTCCAGTGTCCAGTATGAGATTGCTCTACAAAAGAAGGAGCTTGGCAAACTGGAGGGAGTGCAGTGCAGGTTTACCAGGGTGGTTGGAAGCTGCAGCACACAGTGTAGGGAGAGAGGCAGAGAGAAACTCAGCTTAGTCTTAAGCTGGGAAGACAAACGGGAGATCTAACTGCTGTTTTCTACTGCCTGAAAGTGTTGATAGTGAAAATGCTCTTCTCAGAGGTCAAAAGGCACAAGGCAGTCATCACACATGAATTGCAGCCCACAAAATTCCAGTTGAACATAAATTTTTCACCAGGAGGATGATCATGAGAGAGATGCCTGGCGAGGTTGTGGGAACCCCATCCTTGTGGATGTTCAAAATTCACCTGCACAAGGCCTTGTATAACACAACTCAGCTTTGAAGTTAGCAGGAGTCAGAAGGTCACTTCCAACCTGGATTATTCAGCAATTCTTTATTTTGCTCCTTTCTCCACCCAAGGTAGCCACTACACAGTGTTGCACTCATAGTTACATGAAACTACTGAAAAAATGCCTCCCTGAAATGCCATCCTCTCATCATCTTGGGAGGCAGGACCTGAAACTGAGTTGTACAAAGCCACCTTAAGAACACCTGACAAAGTAGGTGCTTTCTCCATACATACACATGGTTGATTCTGCAGAAAATTGAAAAGGGTTATATGATCCAGAGAACTTGTGAAGGGAATGTGGTTCCTTTGTCCAAATCTCTGGAAGCTAACACAATCCCCAATAAGCCTATCAGATCCCATACTGAGATTTATCTGGATCCATCCTTTGCAATTGGGATTTCTTTTTTTCCCCAAATACACTCAAGTACTCTCTGAAGTAGAAATGCAATGTGTTGGTAACTTCTTCCCTCTGCCTCCAGTTGCTTGCAGCTAGCCTTAGAGTACTAAGAAGGAAACCAGACCAAGTTTGCTTTTAGAGAGGGGAGAAAGCTGCAGATGCTCTACAGGTGGCCCATTCCCTGATATATATATATATATATATATATATATATATGTGTGTATATATGTATATATATATGTGTATATATATGTATATATGTGTGTGTGTGTGTGTGTGTGCGTCACCTTTTGTTCACAGATATTACCTGCTCAGTAGGAGCATGGCTTGTTAATTCCGATTATAATCACAATGGTTCATCAAACAAGGGGAAAAAGGTTTGAAAAGCAGATTGCTGAAATCCTCCTCTTTCTCCACACCCAAAGGTAAAATCTTCCCTGTCTGAAATATCCAGCATATATCCCAGGTGCTGGGTCCAGCATCCTCCAATAGGAGCACACAGCTCCTCTGCCTGTCTTTCCTTCTCTCTGGCCAGTCCAATCCACCAGCAATCTTTCTGTCCTTTCCCACTGTCCTCAAATCCCCTTGACCCAGCCTGGACATCAGTATTTGTCATACAAGCACTGGTATGTGCTGGGAATTCTTGAGTGGAGCCTGACACCTGAAAATGCCTGGGTTAGAGAAGGACAGAGAAATTGCCTGTGTAATGCAGAGGTCTCTTGAAGGGAAACTATCATCAGTGCACTCTCTCCTCTCAAGAAGAGTAACTTACTGAGCCACCAGACAGACGGGAATGTGAACTGTGTTGCAGAAAGTGTGAACTGGTTTTATTCAATTTTAAACAGAGCATTACTGTATTCTAAATCCATAATCTCTGCATGATCCTGCCTGTGCAGTCAAGGGGGGGTGAGAATAGGAAATACAGCCACAGCTACAGTTTAAGCAGAATATATCCTTTCAACAGAGCTCCATGGGGTTACAGCTGTGGCTGCCACTGACAGGACTTCCTCATGTCCTGGGTCTAGCAGCACACTCACCATCCCACCGGGGAAGAGGGAGGACCTTGGCCTGCCAGAGCCGAATTTTCCATCTGTCCTTTATGCACAGCTCCCTTTTGAAAGGCGCTGTAGAAACATCAGGGATTATTAGAGAGGATGAAACTGCACGAGGGAGTATTAAATATTTATTCTCTTGTATTCTTCATTTGGATTATTTGAAAATTCTTTCCTTAATTGTCTCGTTCTGCTTCCAAATGTAGGGCTATGCTGCTGGCTGTGGCCCCCACTCTTTACTGTTACTCTTCCTGATCTCTCCTGTAGAGCAAGGCCTTGATCAGAGCTGGGGCAGATTGCACAGGAGACCCTGTAGATACAAATAAGATGACACTGTCCTTTTGCTGCTGCTACAAATTCAGACTATAATAACAAACAGATGGAGCATGGCAAAAGGGGTCACAATGTACAATCAAAGTGATCAGAGCTGTTGCTGGCAGCCACAAGGGCAGCATAATCATAGGCTCTTTTTGCTTTTTTTTTTTTTTTCCCCTAAAGATACATTTCGATTGCCCACCATTTGGAGTGTTTGCCTGTATTGGTCAGAGATGGAGAAGGATGTGCAGGGACACTTGGAAAGACAACAGCAGAGAGAGGAGATGGCAGGAGCAGGGAACAATGGTCAGGATCAGGTAACCAGCAAACTAGACAGAGCTGAGGAGAAATATGGCCATGTTCCAGCTGCCAAGATGAGTAAGGCAGCTAAGTCAGCGGTGTTGCTGGGCCTGCAAAAAGCTGAGAAAAGCTGCCAGGTTCAGTACTGCTTATTCTAATGGACTTCAAAGTCCTGGAGCCTCCATTTCATTGTCCAAAGTTGCTTTTGGCCATAAACAAGCATGGATGTGTAAGCATTCTATAGGACAACTACCTGCATACAGTTTCTTCCTTGACTCCTAACCCAGGATTAGCAAGCACAGTAATAAGAGCCCCTGAGATGGCCTCCAGTTGTGTTGGAATGTGCAAGGGCACCAGAGTCTTCAAGTGCAGTGCTGTGGATGGGACCAACATGGACCCAGGGAACGAAATAGAAGGGAGTAAGGAAGGAATAAACTAGGGACTGACTCAGGTGAAAAGGAACATCTGAAGGAAGGAGGTAAAAGGACATGGAGAAATATCACACTGAGGTGAATGGGAAGGCTCTGCACTCTCACCCCAGCTGGGAAAGGCTGGCAAATTCCTGTGGCCAGGAACTGAAGGGGACAGTAAGTGGAAAGCATGGAAAGAGCTAGAGAGGCAGAAGCTTACTGTAGTAATAAAGAGGAAAATGACAGATGAAAAATAAAGCCCTAGAGAGGGATGAAACAAGTTCTTTAACTAATCAGCTTGTCCAGATGAGCAGGAGGGTTAATCCAGCTATGATGGAGTGAAAAGGCTAAATACATGGGGCAGGGCCAGCCTAGCTGGAGAAGCACTGATGAATTCCCCTCCAAGGGAGAAGATAGTGGGGAAGGCAGAGCAGGGCTGTGAATGGCCCAAAGATCCAGAACCTGGGTGTCTTCTCCTGCTCTCTGAGGAGCATGTGGCTGCACAGTCATAATGTGGCTATGCTTTCCCTGCCTGAACAGGAGGCAATGCAGAACTGTTCTTCACAGCTGGGAGAAGAGATTCCCCTTCAGAGCTCTCTTGTAGCTGCCTTTCTAGGCTTGTTCCTGGGCAAAACAGAAGTTACACTTTGTAAAATCCACCTCATGTATTGTAGGGTAAATGATGTATTTCCCCAGGGTATCTGGGTAGTGCAGCTGACAGAGTTCTTAATTCTCTGTGGTAGCTGGAGGTAGCTGCCCATGGGCTGGGCTACTGCCCCAGCTGCTCCCACAGGCATGGCATGTGCTCAGGAAACTCCAGGACACCTCAGTTTGGGGTGGCTTCTCATTTCAAGCTATATTTATGCCCCTAGGATATGTAACCTGGCAGATGGGGGAAAGGAATGATAGTTAGAGTAGTTCACAGTAGATATAATAATAATTGTTCTCACAGATGATAATGGGTTTGGTCTGGTTATTCTCTTTTACAGAGTTCCCCTTCATTTCCCCAGAAAAAAGTTCAAGGGCATAGCCTCAAGCTGCACCAGGGGAGGTTCAGACTGCATGGCAGAAGGAATTTCTTCACAGAAAAGCTTGTTAAGCATTGGAATGCACTGCCCAGGGACCTGGTGGAATCATCATTTTTGGAGTGTTTAAGGAAAGTCTGGACATGGAATGCAGTGCCATGGTCTAGTTAACAAGTTAGTATTTGATCACAGGTTGGACTCAATGACCTCTGAGGTATTTTCTGAACTAAATAATTCTGTGATTCTGTGAAGCTAAAGGGATCCTATATCAATCACCCTGGTATCACTTCAGATTGACTTCAGATTGGCATGAGGACTTGGCTGCTCCTGCCAAGCAGGACAAAACCCAAAGATGAGGGCATAGGAAGGAGCAGTCTCACAAGATAGAAAGGAAAAGGGAAAATACACTGCCTTTGGAAAGCCAGTTGTCAAAGAAGAAATCTTTCTCTTGCTCTGCAACAACCAAAGGGAAGAAATCTTCCTGTAAGGAATAGGACAAGGAATGGTTATCATTTTGTTGCTCTTTTGTTTTTTCTTTTTTTCCTCTGATACCTATTATCAGCTGTGTTGAAAAGGCAAAATTTACAATCCTGACTCAGGATATGGGCTGCATCCAGGTCCATAACTATTCCTAATGCTGAAAGGTAAGATGCAGGAGATACAATTATTTTGCGTTATGGGTTATTTTGGTTTGGATTTTTTTTTTTTTTTTTTTTGCTGCAGGAGATGTGTCAGAGAACTGGAAGGTTGAAATCTGCTTTCTCTCCCTCTGGAATCTATCCATTAATTGCCAGCAGGACCGTTGCTCATTTGCACCACAGTTAGCAGGAGCAGCTCTTTGGTACACAGCATCATGACTGCAATGAGATGTGCAGAACAACACAGTGAGGACAGGAAATGTGGTCTACAGCAGCTTGAAACAAAGTGCTGGATCTTAGTGACCAGAGGCTGCACCCCCTGTGTGCACAGGGACAGGGTCCTGTGGGTGACTTTTAACATGCTAGTCATTCACCAGTAGATAATGCACAATTTTCTAATAATGGAGAAGCCATAGATTGGAAATGCTTCTGAGCACAATGGCATGCTTCTGTAGTTGCAGCGCAGTAGGCATGAAACAGTGAATTAGGATGAGAATTCCAGCAAAAAATTCTCTCTCTGGGACGCAGGCTACAGGAGAGACTGCTCCTCCTATTGCTGTTATTGCGGCCTCTGAAAGGTTATCAGACCTTCTCCATCCTGCTGTCCTGTCAGAGGGGATGGGTACCTGACTGCTGAGGAGTTCCTCACACTCAGCTGGCACAAGTCTCTTGTATTAAGTCATCATCCCCAGACCATCCTGGCACTGAGCATATGAGGGATATGAGAAAAGTAGGGAATCATTGTGCCTTCACTATCCCCTGCTTGTGGCTAACCAACCCATAAGGGATTACATAAATTTGCCATTGTTGGTGATCCCCAGGATTTCTTTTTTCTGCTCCAGGACCTACAACCAGTGAAAAATTGGCTAGAGAATTACTATGGTTTAGCTTCTTCTTCAGTGTCTGAGCTGTCAGAGCTCATCTGCAAACCTGGGTCAATACATTATCTGTCCTTCCTTCGAAGTCTCTGCAGAGATAATACAAGCAATGTCATCCTTTTCTTACAAAGGGAAAAACAAAGAGCACACACTGTGGTTTTGTCTGATGTCAGCTGGGAAGCTGGTGACAGGGCTGGGAAACAAGCTTTGCAGTCTGGATACAACTTCACCATCCTCACAACATGGTCCTTGCACTTCAATTAGAGGTGGTAGACAGCAGGTAAGAGGAATGAAAGTCACAGGGACTTCAAAGGAAAATCTCCCTGTCTTTATATTTGGTCTTCAAGATTTTTGTAACAGTAAAGAGCAACACTGAGGCAAAAATGCCTGGACCAGCGTCTCTGTCAGTTTTGTAGATCTGGATCTCTAGTGGGGTTTTAGGCATAAAGAGGTTTAGAGGAGTGCAAGTATGGCATGGCAGGAGATGGGTTACAAGTTGGTACTGGAAGCTGCATGGCTATAAACCACTCAGCAACAGCCAGTTAAGAAATGCAGCTGAACAGATGTTCTGGAGCTGCCCAAAACCAGTAGTCTTGGGTAACTAAGAGAACAAGGAACAAATATCTATCCATACATATTACATTTGGATGTAATGTGGGGTGACAGATCAATGAAAAAAGAGCAAGGTAAAGAAACAGATATATAAAATAGGCCCCAACAGGATCCTGGAGTGAGGAAGAAAGAACCATCAACACTAACATCACATTTTTCTGATGAAGGACTCCAGATGTTTAAGACACACCATGACAAACCCCATTGCCTCCCACCAGAGAGAAACCACCACCAAGACCCAGAACAGTGGAAAGAGGAGTACAGGAGCAGGAAAAGGGGTGCCAGCTGACAAGTTGTAAAGTGCATTATTACTATTATTGAGGGCTTTTTTCTGTACAAAAGTATGCTTCCTTTTTGTGTTACAGTCAGATCTGGAGTGTTATTCTTGGATTACACTGTTAAGACTTCGGTTATGCTAGCAATGGATTCTTGGGTTTAAATACATATATAAAAATATATGTACATGTGCTCACATTTCCGTTGTGCCTATAAACAAGAACTTGCATGTAATATTTGATTTAAAATTCCTGCAGATGGAAGGTTTTTCTAGAATTTAAATTTAGTCTGTTTGCTACAATCTAACTAATGCATTCAGCCCTCAGGAAAATCCAGAGGTATTACATCACTAAAAGAAGAAAACTGGAAACTGGAAAGAATTTGAAATGTAAACTTTAACTGCTCCTTTTTTTAAAGAGAATTGAATAGAAAGTGTGTTTCAGAGTGACCCTTGCACTTTTTCTGAAAAAAGCATGGCTAGATCTAGATGAACAAGAACAAAAATCATCTGCATAAGAGCTTAAATGGAATAGTCCTCAGCCTTGTGCAAAATGAAACATATGCCATTTAGCCAAAATAAATTCCCTAATACTCTTTAGCTATTTTGACATTTAAATCCTCTATCACATGTTTCTGAGAGTTCTTCTGTCTGGTGCTGGGAGGAGCTCAAGTACATTTGAGCAAGATATGCCAGGGTCTACAGTGGGCTTTCCAGGACAAATATGACTTATATAAAGATTTTGCTCTGTTGCATTTCAGTGATTGAGTAAGGGTCTATTTTTGAATAAATAAAAAGAGGCATAACTACAAACCCATCCAAACACCAGTGCTTCATTTAAGATTGTTCTTCCAGATTACTTCATGAGCAGGGAAGTTCCACTTATTGCCTTACAGGAGGCTACTCCCCAACTCTAACAGCTCTCATCACAAATCTCCATGGGTCATGAAGTCTGGTTGGATTTCAGTGCTGTGTAAACTGACTGCAGTGAAGTCAGAAACTCAGGGCTGGTGCACTTTTAATTTTCCAAATACCCTCTCCTTCTTGAGCTGACTGCTGAGGAGGCCAGTGGCTGTGGGGGTAATTAGATCTGTTTGCTATCCATCCTCTAATCCAGTGCTCCTTGCTCTTTCCCTGGTTGTGCCACTGATGGTGGGATGCTGCGTGAGGCACGCTGCAGCACTGTCTCTGTGTGAGGCGGTGCCCGGGGATTGCTGTTCATGCTGGATGCCTGCTCTGCTTCTCCCCTCTCCCTCCTGAAAGCAGCAAGCCAGATGGCTGAGCCTCTCCTGCTTCGTGAGCAGCCACCCGAGCATTCGAGCTGTGCACCCTGCCACTGTAGCTGTGTGTGCCAGTGGGGGAGAGGCAGGAAACATAATGTTTGAGCTTATCAGAGAGACTCGGTCTGATAGCAGTTGGAATGGACAACATTTGTACACAGAATGAGCATGCATGTGCTACACGACATGCATTAACCATGAGGTGGGGAGCAGGGAGATCCCAGTGGTTGCTAGATATTGGCTCGCTCAGCTGCAGAACTGCTTTGGCTCTTCCTTTTGAAGTGTATGATGGGAGACTGTGGTGCTTGGTGGACAACAGGGCCAGGCAGCAGTTGAGACAGTCAGACCCTTAGCCCTGCTGCTGACTTTGCACACCCCTGGTCAGGACCATCTGTTAGTCATCCGACTGCATCATTTGGGGGGGGATGGCTACATGGAACCCCGATGCTTGCTGGGTGTCCTTCCTTTCATACTGCACAGCCACTGCAGCAGAACCTGGGCTTTTAAAATAAACCTTTCTCTGTGTGCCACAATGTAACACTTGTCAGCCAGCTTGAGAGGGAATGAGCACTTGTCAGCACGCAGTGCCTTTCTGTCAGCTAGAGTGCATGTGTACAGGTGCCTGGGAAGAGCTGCTACGCACTAGCTTGCACTTTTCAAAAGAAAAGCCATGAGCTATCTCAGAAAGGTCTCCTTAAATCTCTAGGTAAATAAAGACTCTAATGTCAGTTATCTGACTTCACAGCCTTTCAGTTTCATTAAGTTAATAGCCTCCATCAAGGGGCCAGCCCGGATGCTTGCAGTTGATTTAAAATGTGTGAATTCATCAATCTTAAATTGCACTTCAAGGAAAGTCAGTGTACTACACCCTGGGGATACATGGAAACCCTAATGCTCAGTGCAGGACTTTGATACCAGCACGACAGGGACCAGATAACCAGAGTCCTTTGTGCAGTCCTTATCTGGGCCTTTTCAGCTGAGAACTTCCCTTGCTGTGCTGGTTGGCCACATTTCCCTGGTAGACAGTGGGATGTTTTGTCTTTGCAGGCAACAGGCTAAGCACAGTCATGGAGGGGCCGTGACTGGAGACAACTGCTTAGGGAAGCATGAACAGAGGTGGACAGGTCTGGAAGATGGGTCAGATAAATATCTTCTTAGTCAGCTTTTTAGTTTAGGCCTGTCCAAATTAGCTTTGTCTCTGACAAAGATAATGTTCTCTTTTCTCACCACATGAAGAAAGCTAAGTCATCTTTGCATTCTGTACAGGCTTTGAGAAATTATTCTTGTACAGATAGCAGCGTGACTTCTTGTCATAGGATTTCCATGGAGATGCAATGGCTGGGACCTTGGACAAGGATCAGGACAACAAGGATCCTAGAGAAACCTTGGAGCTTCTTGAGTGGAAGACTATTATTCCTAGTTTAGCTAGACATTCCAACAACACAAACTACATTCCTTAGGATAAGCTTAGGCTAATGTACTTTTAGATCTGGAACAGCAGACTTGTGGTGACCCACAGACACTGACATCTTGTCAGTCAGGATATCACATAAACAACTGGCATTACAAATCCCTTTCTTAGCTCACGGAGAGGACTTTTAGAAGAGAAGCCAAGCTTATGTGTGGACACATGGGGTAAAACATTTATTATAACTCACCCTACTTATTTCAGTTCAGTGAAGAGGATAGGTTTCTCCTGACAAACCTTGTCCTAACTTCACTGAGACTTAACATCTTTCAACCCTTCACTTCTGTATGTGTGCATGTCCTTCTGATCAACTGAATGATTGAGACCTAGAAGAGAGATCATTGCAATCTGGCAGAGGTCCCCCCTGTTGACACTGAGGCATTTTGGTACTGGTACATGAAGCTCAAACTGCCTCTATCAATACTACGACTACAAAAGTAATCATTGTCTTGTCCAGGTCCTTTCAGGAGCTATCTCTTTTGTAGAAATTCTCTGCCTTCAGTCCCAGTTCACTACATGGGTTCACAGGCTCAGTCTGGGTTTCTGGGTACACTGCAGAAAAAGAGTCAAACTGCAGACAGAGCAGAAGCTCTGGAGTGACTTCAGTCCTGGGTCCCTTGGGCTATTGGTATTGCATCTTACAACAGGAACAGTGAAACGAAATCTGAATTGGGAGAAGAAAGAGAGAGAGAAAGGGAGGGAAGGAGTGAGGCAGCTAATTCCATATCAATCCATGTGCAAAGTTCATTATGTGAGCTCCAGACAATTTCTGAAAATGTCCAAACAGAGGAGAAAGAAAGAGTGGTTTGTGCCTATGTTTTTACCCCTGCTCTTCCTAATTTGTCATTTGTAATGATATCTTTTTTATTCTTGGATGCTTTTCCTCCTTGTGGAGTCCTTGGTATTGCCTGCATTTCATAGCAAGGTCCTCATCACATCAAGAATTCATAATCATCTAAAAATATTCAATAGGAATATAAAATATTTACATGTGAAAGACTGTAAGACAGAATGAATCACTTGGGTTACTCTTTTGGAAATTGTTCACTTAGAGAGGGCATGAATTTTGCCAGGGCACAAGATAGTGTGATTCTGGATGAGCACTGTGGGTATGGTGTGGATGAGACCCCAGGGTGGTCCTCGTAGCTCCAGTCCTTGGCTGCTCTGTGGTGCGTGAGGGTGGCTGGGAGCCAGGCCCAGTATCTCTTCCAGGATCGGGCAGGCTCCAGGTGTCTTTGCACAGCGAGCCAGACCTTGTTCTGCCGAGTGCAAAGTAACAATGTAAGACAGAAGGAGGCCAGGTGGCCAGGCTGGATTCAGATACCTGACTTTGCCACCCAGATTCTCACCTCCCTTAAAGTGCCTTGACGATTCTTTTTCAGCATAGGTTCACTTCCAATATCCTTTATTTCTTTGCTAAATCTGGCACATGCATGTACCTTTATCCTGCAGTGTGAAATCCCAACAGAGGCTGTTACCAGTCTTGGTCTCTTTTCTAAGCTCTAATAATGCTCTTACTCTCTTGAGCCAGCCCTTTCCCTTACAGGCTCCTCAAGACTTGCATCCTCTTGTAATCAACCTCCTTTTTGATAACCACATCTGGATGCTGTACTGTTGTCATGGCATGAGCTGGGAGGAATAAAATGACTTTGGCAAGTGATCTGAGGGCACGTCCGCACTGTGGAGTGCACTGCTGTGCTGAGGCACTGAGTGAGCCCAACAAGCAAGGAGTGGCATGGAAACATTAGGTCAGGTTATGGAAGTGGCATAGCAATGCCAGCAGACTGCTCCCAGCAGGACTGGCTCCCTGGAGCCAGCACCACACAGTGAAGCTCCAGTGCTTTGAAAGCAAAGCGAAATCATGACATGCAAGCCTGGAAATTTCCACATGAGATGCACTGCATGATGGACATATGCTCTGTAGTGTGAGAGCAGAAGATGCCCTCTGTTTTTGGGCATGCAGTCTAGGATCCATCCATGTGCACTACTACAGCAATAAATAAATCAGTTGTAATTCCCTGACTGAACACACTTGGTTATTTCTTGACAGGGGCCAGCTAAGATCCTTTTATAAACCAAATGTATAGAATTAAATGGCAGGAACCCAAATGCTAATCAAACTGGATCATGCCTGAGACAGTAGTCTTGGCCATTTTATATACTGGTAATGCTCTTTTGAAGCTAAGAGTGTTCAGAGTGCCTCGCTGCAGGAAGCTATCTAGCACAGGTCTCTTCCAGTATAAGAACTGGTAGTGTGAAAGGAGTCTGCTAAGAAAGGCTGTATGGTAATTGATGCTGACTATTGGAATTATCTGTAATTACATGACTTCAAAACAGAAAGAAAATAATCTCTATAAACTGGTCATCTCTAGTGTAGTTTCTGATCCTACTCCCATTCATGTACTAAATAGTGTGAGGGTAGTGAGGCAGCAGAACAGGTTGCCCAGGGAAGCTGTGGGTGCCCCAACTCTGGAAGTTTTCAAGGCCAGGTTGGATGGGCCTCTGAGCAATCTGTTCTAGTGGAAGGTTGCCCATGACAGGGAGGTTGGAACTAGACAGTCTTTAAGGTCCTTTCCAACCCAAGCCATTCTGTGAGTCTATGATTGTACAAACAGAAACATCTGTCACAGTTCTTCTCATGAGGCTGTGCAGGCTCCTGTTTTCATCTGTTGGCTTGACTTTGACAGAGAGAAGGACATATTCTGGAAGAAATACCCTCATGTTACAATATGGAGGGAATAAATCCTGTCCATAAGCAAGGAGAGAAGGGGCTAAGAGGAGATTTGGAATTCCCAGAAATCTATGCTATGCGGGATTTGAAAGACTCTTCTGTTCCTACTGCAGTGGTACGGGACCAGTATCCTGTCACGGACAACGATTCATCAGCAGCTGAATTTTACTCAACCAGTCCCCAGGGCAGATTTAAGGGTTTGGTCTAGAAGGTAGGAGACTCATTTCACCCACTGTAAGCTTGGGCAAATCACTTAATCCCCCTGTGCCACAATTCTGTCTGTTTAAACAAATGAAAAGTTGCTCTGATTAGTTCTAAGGGTGCTCTGCTGGTAAAAAGGTGGTGATCATTCAGACAATATCTGTAGTGCATTAGCATCAGAGCAAGGAAAAGAACATTGTTTTTCAGCATGCTTCTAGGAGGAAAATCATTGTTTCACAGAAATTGCTATCTGATATTTTCTCAGCATCTTCCCTGCAGATTTCAAACTTTCTTGTTGCCCTTTCTCTAATAAGTCTCAGAGCCTGGAAGATGCACATGCATATCTTCACTCACACACACAGGGATTTTTTTCTACAATGTCAGTAAAGAAAAGACTGTGCAGCAAAATGGAAAAGACCAAGGGATTTATATTTAAGAGCAAGAGGAGAATAGGGGTGGTGGAAATCACTCAAGAATATATTATAATGAAGAATCCTGTGTTGACAGAGGGATGAACTAGGTGACCTAATAAAAACTGTTGTTACAGATTTTTTCACTTCTGTCACATAATAGAGGACTTCAGCCTCCACAGCTGTCAATCCAACAGCTTTCACAGGCAGAAGTACTCACTCAAAAATAATCCTGGTGAAAGGAGAGAACCTCAGTTAACTGCTTGCCTGGGGCAGATAGAATGCTGCCAGGAGGCTTGTTCGGCAAGTAATTATAAATGCACTTTTGCTGCCCTGGTGCAGGAAGCACAGCTTAAGCTTTTACTCATTAACATCATTAAAATTTCCATTTCAGCTGTTGCTCTGGCATTGACAGTGTTTGCAAAATTGTGACCAGGTCAAGTCAAAATTGGCAGTGAGGCTAATGCTGGGCGCCATGAGTTCAATTGCTTAAAAGAGCCAAAAAATCACCAACAGAAATGTTAAAAGATTCAACTGTACCTCCATGCACTTTAGATGACAGGAAGGTTGGCCTTGATGACAGAAAGAAATAGAGGAAAAGAAGGTTCAAGAACACAGGAAATGCCACGTCTGATCTGGGCAATTATTCATTTTTTTTGGTATTTTGTCTTTGATATTGATGGTACCAGAAGTTACAAAGGAAGGCTCACAGAATCTCATGCAGAACAGCTAAGGATAACCATTGCTTAGGGAAATAGCTTCCCTAGCACCCTCATTAGTGGTTAGCTGACATGCTGTAGTGTAAAGCTGTGAAGCTTTTATATTCATCATTTGGATCTTAACTTCTTCTATTGTAAATCTGGAAAATTTCAATATCCACAAATATCTCTTTCTTATTTGAATCCTTCCACACCCTGCACCTCAGAGATATCTTGTAGAAGAGATTTCCACAGGTGAATGAGGATGCCTGAGGAAAAGTATTCCCTTTGATGGAATACTTTCCCTATCTCTCAGTTTAATGAGATGTGCCTTTGGTGCTAGAGTGTGAAAGACAAGGTAAATAGGAACACTGGATTTTCATTTCTACATAATTTATTCTAACTATTTTGAATGCCTATTTTATTCATATGATTTCTAAAGTAAATACACCCGCCATTTAATTTGCTTCCTACATGGAAGTCATGCTATTCCTTGAAACAATTGTGTTGACTATTTCTGGACCCTGTTGATTTCTGCTAAGCTGTTGATTTCTTATAATTTTCTTTGAATACAGAACTGAACACAGCATTTTGGACATAATGCTCTTTCATACTGATCTCACACTATTCTTAGTAAGAGACACCACCCTATTCCCTATGCATGCCCCAACAAATGGAGAGCACTGTTTGACCCTGGAGGAGCACGGTGCTACAAGGATGTAGATTGCAGCCTCAGAGGACCTCAGATCTTTCTGATTTTGAACCTAGGAACAGTTATGGATACTTCGAATGAATCCTTCCAACATTTGTTACCAGGAAACTTTGCACCATTATGTGGTTGTTTACTCACATCTTTCCCTAGGTTTGACAAAGAATATTTACCATTTGCAAGTATCTCCACCTTACTGATTTTGCCATTGTCCATTAATCTGCAAACCAGCAGAGATATTTCTCAAAGATAGATGCTCACTGGTATAAGTATTTTTCTGCATTGGAAATGGCAGTCTTGATGCTAAATTACACAGTTGTTTATTTGGATGCTTAGCCAGCTTGTCTGTTTGCTGCAGCATGATGTTCCCATTAATAGAGTACCTGATTGTCTACTCTCTTGTTTGGATCCTGTCGAGAATGCTTTGAAAATCCAAGTGAAAACAGGCAGACAATTTTCATTTGTCCCATGTTTGCTGACATGCTCAAAGAGTGCTAATAGATTGAAGTGGTTTTGCAAATGGCCTTCCAGAGTCCCTGGTATATCTGCAACTTTCAGATATTTTGTCATTCCACTCTTGTTCTCATCCCAGGTAACTAACACTTCCTGCTCTGCTTTCCCAAAATCCTATTGCAGAGGGCTGCTGCATCACCTACCAACCCCTGATTCTCCTTAGAGCTGGTATCAGCCAGGCCGCATGCTTTCTGCAGCAACTTAGCAGTTTTCTTCCTAAATTCATTCAGACCATTGGATGTACTGCATGACTTCCATCAAATTGCTTAACTATTCTGTCTTGCTCTTTCCCCTCCTTCCCCTTTGTATTACAAGGCACAAGCAGTTATCTCTCTCACACTGGGTTGGAGAAAGTTGCTTCATTCATTTCTGTAAAGTTCTTTGAGTTTTTCAGAAGATAGTTGCTACAAAGTACTATTATTCAAGGACTTACACAGTATTCCTAAAAATAAGTATTTATGTATATATAGTGAAAAATTTCAGTCCACCTTTAAAAATGTGAGTTCTATATGAAATGATTTTGCGATCAGCTCTGTTTTCAATGCATTCACATGACACTACGCTGAGGAAAGAATTGCCTCTCTTTTGATAGATGCTCTAGATTAATTGGTTTATCCTATCCTTTCCCTGCAAACATCCTTACATATTTATATGTAATAACAAAGGGATTATGATCCCAGGCCAACATCAACCTCTGTCGCTGTTTCATTTTTTTTTATATATATATAATCTTTTCCTGTTGTTTCGTTGTTTTTTTTTTTTTAATTCCATTTTTAATGCCTTTCCTTTTCTGTTATTTTCTGCTGCTGGGTAGATCATGTTTTCCCCCTTGAATTTCCAGTGAAGATGAAACAAGAATATGATTTTTGCATTTGCTTATGCCTACACTCTCACAGCAGCATCCATGACAATGTTCAGGGAACAGGGTTTACTCTGCCACTGCACACACTGGTTCCTCTAGCCCTAATCAACATCCCTCATGCAGTACTTCCCCACATTATTCTTCTGTTGCTAATGGCATGTTCCAATAATCCCTCCTTTGTATTTACACATCACCAAACAACTACTTTTTAACCCCAGGAGAAATTTCTTTTCTGTTGTCTTCTCTACCTCTCTGATAATTTCTGAGACAATTTTTCCTGAGACGCCTTCTTGCTACGTAGTAGAGACACTGACGACCATCAGGTCAGACCCCTGAAAACATACAGCTCATTAATCAGATGAATATCCCTGTTGCCATTCTCTGAGCCTCAGACAGATATCCAGTTAGTATAGATGATCTTCCAGCCAGCTACACCCACCTCTGGGGCATCTTTCAAAGCCATTTCTCAGCTGATGGCTCTTAAAACTGGAAAATAACTGCCTTGTTTGCCCTGAAGCCCACCCACTCTCTCTGGGCTATTGTCCCCACCAGCCACAATTAACTCTGATTAACAAATCATATTGGCACTGTGTCCAATGACCAAGAACAGACTGCAGTTTAAGAAGTTTGTTCCACCTTCAAGGTTTAGCATGGCCCTTGCTCCACAATAGCTTAGCCCTTTGATTTTCCTCCAGTGCTCTGCAGCAACTTTCCAGACCACATTGCTTGAGAGAAGTTCCAGTTGTTGCATCGAGGGCCTGTTGATGTGCTCAGATGCTCTGGGTCGGCTGTAGGGAGACTCTCTGCTCCTGAGGTCCCTCTGCCACATGCTCTCCTTCTCACACCCAGCCAAGCCACACAATCCTCAGGGACTGGTCAGCATTAGCTCAGCTGTTGCCTTTTATAGCTTTTTTGAGGTAATTCAGTTAATAATATCCTCATCCAAGCTCCTTGAAGAAATGTTTTCTGATCCATCCATCCCTCTTGCAAGTGGGATAGATGGAAGTAGGAAAAGCCAGGTGCCTGTGCCACCACGAGGCAATTTGTGAACTGTATTTTGTCTGTTTACTTGAAAGCAAAAAATTTGTCACTTGTGTGAGTAATTTACTGGTAATTATGAGCTTACAATCTGCAGATAGAAAAATCAGAGCCAATGAGCATTTTCAGAGGGAAAGGAAAATTACTCCAAGTACTACGTAATTATGCACTTAGCTGGGACTTGCTCCTGATTCTTTGTAAAACATTGGTTTTCAACGTGAGTAAGTTTACATATAATGGCTTTAACACGTATGTGGGGAGGGAGGGTAGCATACGCCCAAGAGAGCAAAAAACCCAAAAGACTAATGGCAGAAAAACCAGAAAGATAGAACCCAAGGTGATAAGCAGCTAAAATTTCCTTCTCAAAGCCCAGCAGAGTGGTAATTCTTGGCCAAGACTGAGCACTGCTGTGCACCACTACTGTACTTCCTGCAACCCATTCACCTTT
Organism: Certhia americana; assembly: GCA_018697195.1. Taxonomy (NCBI): domain Eukaryota; kingdom Metazoa; phylum Chordata; class Aves; order Passeriformes; family Certhiidae; genus Certhia; species Certhia americana. The sequence continues at coordinate 81,747,040 of CM031859.1, read as the reverse complement.
TGCTATACGGCCCTTAACTCCTCATTACACAAGTCTTCCCCCTCCTCTGGCCCATGTCACAGCCTGTTTCTTCCCATCCCAAGCTCATGAATGCACTCTGCTAAACTCAACCCCATGTGTTGTACCTAACCAGTGAACACAAACAATGGAAAGTAAAACCTCATTTTCATTGCTGCATTCATTTAATGCAGCAGTGAACTGGGGTCATCAGAGCTGACAGACCAGCAGGGTAATCTCCTGCAGCACACAACTCTGCAGTCAGCAGCTGGGGTTTGTTAATGCCCTACACTAAAGGTTCATTTTGTGTCTCCTTTGCAAGAAAGAGAGAATCCAAAATATTTCAGTGGATTAAGTCACACACCTACTGAGTTAATAGTCTAAGGGCAAAGAAGTGGGAGCCAGAGAGGTAAGAGATGTTGTCAGCTGAGATTTGAAATGGGATGAGGAGTCAGTGAGGCAGGGAGCTACAGGAAGGAAAATGTTAAATACTTCATTGAATTTGTGTGAGTGATTCCTTAATGATAAACTAGGGATAGGTAAAGCAGAGAAATTAGAGATGGAAAAGACTTACTAGGTGCTCTATCCCCATAAAACAGTTCAGATAAAATAAGTCTTTCCTGTTCACACATACCCCCACTCTCATTCATTGTTGCTCATTCTCCATTTTGCCAACATATATGAATATCCCAGGTTTCACTTGCATTTCAAACCTAATGGGAATATTTTCAGAAGTTTTTATTATTTATCATTTTTCCTTAAATGAAGAGAATGTTGTCAATCATTAACATTCTCAGAGATGGGTGTCCTTTGCTTATTCCTACCACCAGAGCAGAAACAACATGTATTTGTGCCTCGTTGGCTGGCTGTCCCTTCCACTGCAAGACAGCTTTCCCTGGACGTGGGGTGCAGACTGAACTGAGCAGGAGCCCTGAGGCTGCCTGCTGAGATCCCTGGCAGGCATCTCAGTGCCAAACAGGGCTTCTGTTTTTGCTACGCAGACATTTATCTACCTGGAAATGAGCAGACAACCCAGACAAAAATCATTAGGCACAGGCCTCTAAGAGCCATAAAATAATCAGGATTAAGGCTTCCTGCTGAGTCAGTCACAGGAATGGTTTCTGGGCACCAGAGCTCTGTTGTTACGCAGGGATCATCATCCCTAGACCCATGCAGAGCTCTTGCCAACGGCTCCAGCCACTCGGAGAAATCTGGTTAACTTTTGCAGAGGTTTTATCTGGGAGTCTGTGGGAAGGGCTGTGCCAATTCTCCTGGGCATCTTTCATGAGCCAGAGTCTGTCTGGGAGGCTCTGGGTCTGCACAGCAGATCACATATGTTTGTGCACTTAGCAGAATCTACAGGGATGTTTGTGTTTTTCCCAAGACAATAATCAGCCTCTGGATAAAGCTTCATCTTGTCAGGTTTCACTGCAGAAATATGAATGGCTTAAACAGTTCTTCTCCTTTCCACTTGTCAAAAGAGTAGTTTGGAGCAATGCCAGTTTCACTGGGGACAAGCTAACACAATAAACTAATTTTTCATTAACAATGGTCTGAAATTTTTAATGAATCTGCTTCATTCATGTTCACTCCAGTTTTGTCTTCTATTTTGTATGCATGCAGGATAAGTGTGGTGAGCTGCCAGGTCTACCTGAGCAAGAAGAAATTCTAAGCAATTATTGCAGGAGAATTATGAGATGATAAATTTAGATTCATAGAAAAAGTACTTGAGGGACCAGTTTGGGATCAGAAGCCCACTGGGAGATGACCTCCCCATCCAAACCTGCTTCCATTTTGTGCAGTTTCTCCTTTCAAAAAACTGACCACGCAAGGGGAACAATGGACCAGATTTATTCTAGTAACTTCAAACTCTAAGTGCATTTGCGAAAAGAACAATCTGCCCATTAATGGCCTGAAAGAAAGGACAAATTAATTGAATGAATGATTGATTATGAATTATTCTCCCAGTCCTTCAAATTTCCAAATGCAGTGTGAGTCCTTTCTAACCCAATCTCATCAAATCCTCTCCCCTTTAAAAAGCTGTTGTATTATTTGCCTAAATTATTCATATGTTGAAATAAACGTGTCAGTTATAGGGTTGTCCCACCTCCCTTTCCTTCTGTTGAAAATATTATTTAACTTTAAGGTGATAGTTATATAATTTAACCCTTGCTTTTCATTATTAATGAATTTTAACATGAAATATGTAGGCTTTTTCCTTATTCTGCCATATAGAACACTGTCCATAATTATGTCAGATGGAGTTTTTTTCTCTCTTTTTTTTTTTTTTTTTTTTTTAATAAAGTACCTATTAGAAACTGTCCTCCATGGTGCTGACAGAGGAAGTTCAAATGCATGAGTTATTCTGCCTCCTTATTTTTAGCCTTCTTGTTGGCCATTTTCAATAACAGACCTTTCTTGTGCCTTATGGCCTGTTGGCTTGGGTCCTACTGCTCTGCCTGGGGTGATGGATCTCTGCCCCTGCAAGAAGTTCTGATAAAATCAACAGACACAATAGCGAAGGTGAGTTTGACCAGACCCTTTCCTGAGTTCCCTCATGAATTTCCTCACTTGAGACAAGGCTATGGTCCATGTTTTATGTGTCTGAAATGGAGCATGGGAAAATGATATGCCCACTCACAATGCTGGCAACAGCACCTAGGATTTCTTGCGACCAGGTCCCCTTTTCTCATGACACCACCCTCATTTTCACAGCTGTCAGTGCCCCCAGGACCTGGAAGTTCCCCCCCTGATTATCCCTTCCACTCCTGGTGCCTGTGTGCTGCCACCGTCTTTTCCCTTGCTTTCTAATGTGATAATTCTCACTCCTGTTTGCACACACAGATGGAGCTCAATGGATCCCTAATAGCATCATTTACTTAATTAACATGCAATTAGCTTAATGAATATTTTAACCTCATTATGTAGTTACTCATTTTTATCTATTGTGGGTAAGTCTAGTGCCCAGCTCTGGACTGTTTAAAAGGACAAGCCAAATTAGTCCACTTCTCCAATTATGTTCAAGGGGCCTCTTCATTCAGTCCTTTCTCCCTCCCTTTACACATCACATCTATGATGTGTTTATGGAAGCAGAACATGTCTTTTTCTTCATCCTCCCCTGTAGACATTTCCTTAGACATGAGACAGAAGCAGAGGGTGTTGATATTGAATCCTTGTGGGTGGGTACATGGCGTTTCTGCTGACTTGGTCAGGATGAAAGCTCTACCTATGGGACAGGCTTTCCTGGCAGAGATATCTCCCAGCTGTGTGTGTTTCGTGTTTTCAACCTGCTGTATGGTGTAGTGCTGTGGTTCTCACTTCACAGCTGAAAAATGTCCTTCTCCATCACTTTCTCCACACTCAGGATTTGTACCTTGGCACAAGAATTTTCTATGCCATGCAGTCATGGGATGGTTGTCTGCCAAGCCACTGACCATCATGTGGAAAAGTGTCTGAGGTTGGCAAGGAAAACACAGTCCTTTGGGCTCAGAGGAGGGAGGAGATAGATGCTTCCCCAGAAGTTCTGTAGCAGGAATGGTGCCTAGAGAGGCTACCTGGAACAGAGGCTAGACAGTTAAAGGAATAAAATAGGTATTTATTAAAAAGATATACCTTGGGCAGAACAAGAGCCTGGCTGTGGCTGCACCCAAGATGAACCCAAGATGGACTGTGTATCTTGGGCTTTCACATTTTTATAAGTTTTGGTTCATTCACATATTGGGGTTAATTGTCCAATTACAGCTCCAGCTTATGAAGTCTCATCCTCCCAGATTGCTCTCCTCAATTCACTGCTGTTTATACCTTTTGGGCCTGCAACGGTGCCCTTGGCTCTCAGGCTGGAAAAGGATTGTTTTGTCTGACTAAACTGAGGAGAACTTGCTAGCACTTTATATGAAGTTCAGAGTCATGCAACAATGCAATACAAAATCCGAAAAACATGAAAACTAAAACTTAAGGCGTCAGGAATGGAGCAAGGAAGGGTGTCTGCCTTACCTCAAGTGATCTTGTTGGCACATTTCACCCTCTTCTTCCATGCAGGTTTCTTGGCAAAGCTTGACAGGACCCTGCCCTAATATGAAGTTCCCATCACTTTTTTCTCCAGGCAATCAGTTTGTAACTGCAGCTAGAGGTGAGCAGAAACAATTGCAGGTGGGGAGAGAAAATTTTCTTGAGTTAAGAGTGACTTTTTGAGTTGACTGCAAAGCACTGTGAAAAAGAGATTTGCTCAATCTCACTAGATGGGCAGAGCAAAATTCTAATAGATGGTCGTCATTTTCTAACTGGGACATGTGTGAGGGAAGATCTCACTCCCACAATCTTCTGGGAAGAAAACAAAATACATCTCCATATTCACTTGCTTACTGCTGTCATCTCAGCAGCCCCCTCACTGACTCTCTCTTTTTGTTATCACCTGGGAAAGCCAGCCATGCACCCCATGGAGGCCTGGGGAAACAGGCTGGGAAGTTATTTGGTCTCAGTGGGAATCCACTCAAAAAGAGAGGAATGGACTTCAAAGATCTTAAGAAAAAGAAAATATCTCAGGGAAAATGCTATTGGAAAGTTAAGAAAGCACTGAGCACTATTTCCTTCAGGCTATGCTTTTTGTTGTTTTGAGTCAGCAAGGTTAACCAGAGAAATAGAGCAGAAAGTTGAGATTATTGGGAACGGCTACAGTTGGGTTTTCAAAGCCTTCCCACATACTTTAAAGAAAAACAACAAGCTTTATTTACGCAATGCATACTCCTCCCTTCTTAACCCAAAACCAGCTGTGCAGGGAAGAGAAGTGAAATACTAAGGGGATGATAGCAAAGAACAAGAATAGAAATACTGAGGGATGTCTTAATGAGCTCCTCCACAAAGCCAAGGGTCCTGTCCATCAGGGTTGTCATGTTCTTTGTGAGGCTGAATCTTTTGACAGGATCCACCTTCCTGCCAAGGCAGACCCTGAGCTCTCAGGCAGCTCTTTCCAACTCTGACTCGGCATGTCGTGTTCGAATTCTGTCGAGGTATCACCAGGCTCCTGTCCTCACAGAGCAGCAGCCGTGTTCAATGAGGTAATGAGCTGAGAAGATTTGTGGGTGTGCATATTGCAGCAGGGTCAGCCCATGCAATCCATGTAAAAGAGCACTAAGTCTGCATTATTTGTCTTAATCTGGTGCTCTTACAGAAGCAGCTGTTACTGGGCCTGAATATTTCATCAACAGGACAAACACAGCTAGAACAGGCATCCATCCCAAAGTCAAGTGGACAGACTCCTATTGCTCAGCGCTGTGATTGCTGAAGCCTAAGAATCAGGTTAACATTCATTTGTCCTCATCCTTTGGCTTGACAGAAGCATCCTTGTGTTGCAGGACTGATTCAATCCCCACTTCATCCTGCAGCAACTGTGAATAGTTCCCTGTTCTTCCCCAGAATCAGGGAAGGGATGGCACTCTGTGCCCTCACTCAAGGTGAAAGAAAAGTATCTTCCCAGAGACAAGAGGTAAGTGATAATATCCATGTGTTGCAAAACACGAAGACCATGATGTCTGCTGGTCATTGATTCCTTCATGGGGATTCCCAAAGTGTTCCTGCTAATGCGGTGTACCTGAGACAAATTCTCAGCCAGGGTAAACTGAAGTAGAAGAGTCAAGTCACTGACTCCACTGGACTTGAGACACTTTAGTTCCAGGCAGGTATTTTCAACTTGAGACACAAGGCAAGACTGCTACAGTCAGGAAAAGAATTAAGCATGTTGCTGCTAGGGGGTTGTATCCAGATGGAAACATTTGTGCAAGTGCCAAAGAGAGCAAATACCTCTCCTCCTCTAAGTCAAGAAAGTAGAGGCCTTCATTTTGGGTGTGACTTCATTCAAAATGTTTCATGATCCTTGGGTGGGACTCCAGAACCAGCTAAGGGCTGGAACCCTTTGTGTGTGTAGCGCATGTGAATCTGACCCAACAGACTTGCTGCCTTTTTATGTGATTTTAAGTTGTCTTTGTAGAAAGTTCCCAGCGATTCCATATTGATAGCTCCACTATGCATCAGCTGACAGGCTCCGAATATGCCGAGGGCTGGCATCCTCACTGCTGGCCCTGGCTGGGGAATAACAGCAGAGCCCTGTGTGGGAAAGCTGTTCTTCTCCTACCCTCTTAATAGAGAGATGACTTTATTCACATGGGTTGTCAATCTAACACCTTTCAGCAGCAGGAATTATGTTTAGAATAAAACAATAGACCCAAAGTTGATAATCAGATGCAAATTATGTACCAGTATGCAGAAGATAAAGATAAGATTTGCATAAAATGTTTGTGTGGCAGCAGCTAAGTATCCCTAATTTTTTCCCAGAAGGTATCAAAGAAAACAATATTCCTCACCTGGCTCATCTCCCCTCCTTTACCACAGCCCTCAGCCTGCAGTCCTGTATCTGAAGGCAGACACTGTTACCAGTGAGGTGCCCCTTTCCTTCCTACCTGCTGAAGGGAGTAGGCTGCAAGGAAGCTCAGGTCAGGCTTGGTGGCAGAGACTGTTTCTTTCCTCAGGAATCTCTTTTCCAGAAGGGGAAGCCATTAGCTAAGCAGGTGAAATGAATTTGCTACTGCTCGTCTATATTTACAGAGCTTGTTCAACAACTGCTCTCTGTGGAGCTTAAAATAGTCTTTTGAGGATAGGAAGCATCTCAGCTTCAATCCAACATCTATGTCTTCTGTAAAAAAAAGCAATCCAGGGTGCCAGTGCTGGCATAGTTTCTATTTTACAAGCAGGCAAGAGCTTCTCACACTGTGGATGCTCTGGATGTGTACTTTGGCCAGTCTCCAGCTCAAAACACTCTTCTTCTGCTTTCCACTGTTCTGTTGGAGTTTTTGGCCAGCGTTGCTATGAGACTGTGGTGTCTCCCAGAGCCAAAGGGACACCTTTGTTAGACTATTCACCAGCACTAACAGGTAACCTACAGGCTTGAGTGTGTTAGCCAAATCCTGATGCTCTGCAGTGTGGCTGCTGCGCATGCTGGGGTGCAGGTCTTCCCAAGGACTGCAAACAAGATGGCTTCAAGGTGGGTGTCCTCAATGGCTCCTGATGCCATCTCGGAATGAGCTGAGGACTACTGGTGCACCACTTGGAGGATGCCAATATCCCCCTTGCCTGGAGACTGTAGAGAACCCACCTGCATGATGCCAGCCAGCCATGCTGTGCTGGTCAGGGCTGGCCACATCTTGGACACTGGGAAAAGTAAGTGCAAGAGGAAAGAGTGTTCTTAGGATGAAGGGGCTGTGCAACTCTCTTCAAACCCTGAAGCAGTGTCACACAAACGAAAGGGGAAAAACTGGGCTTCTCCAGAGATGCCTGTACACACACGAGTCTGACTCATCTGTGGCTGCCCAGGGGCCCCTCTGTCAGATGGAAAAGAGCTGAGCTGTGGCAGTTGCAGCAGCGGCTGCAGCAGCAGCAGTGCCCTATTCTCGTAATTCATTGCCATCTGCTTCTCCCAGTCAGAATCTATAGCTATTTTCCCCCTACCAGACGGTTAAAAACATGCCCTGATTTTTGTCTTCCATGCAGTATTTTATTTATGATATTTCTGGACCAATATTAATTACAGTTCACCAAGGGAATTGTAGAGCAGTCCCACCTTCTCCAGGTCTAGCTCCACATATTAGCTATTTTCTTCCAACTGTTACAGATATGTGTAGATGTAGCCTCTCTCTTCCCTGCTCTTTCTTTTTTTTTTTTTTCTCTCTCTCCCACTGGATGTGTGCATATATGTGAACCAGGGAAAGAAACAAAAAAGCTGATGCTTGAAACAGATTAGTTTGCATTACACAGCTGACCAACTTTCTTAGAGAAGTCTGGATACTAGGAATTCAGCGTTTCCCCTTTGATTGATTGTTTCTGTGTCTTGGGAGATTAGAATTTGGCATTTTGAGTCACTCATGACAAGTATAAAAGTAGCAAAAATGCACCTGTGACATAAAATCAGGCCAAAGAAAACTTACCTTTTCCTTCCTTGGCTTCATAACTGTGCCTCTTTCATTTGCATTGCTGTTTATGTATTTAAGACAGACAGGGATTGTGGCATTTTTCATCACAAAGCATTTGATAAAGTACTTTACAAGAGGAAATACGGCGGTTCCCCAGGATGGACAATGTGCCCAAGATTACAAAATTTCCATTAACTGACACGGTCTTCCAGCTATTCCACTGACAATGATTTTGTATTCTTTCCGCCATACAAAATATTTTTAGATCAGAATTAAGCTCTCTGTGCTTATGTGGATGGATGCATGTGTGTGTGTGTATTATTACCCTTGGTATTAACAACTGCCAAACGTACCTGTTTATTTCACTTTATAAACAAGCAAAATGTACTGAACATCAGTGAGCTCTGTGCTGAACACAGGACAGGCTCTGTACCTATGAGAAACGTGTAATCATGCATTCGTGTTATTGCTTCTAAAATGTAAGAACGAGGTTACAATCTGTTTCTCTTTTAAAGGCCCATTTCAGTTCCTCTACAATTTTGTCTCGTGAAATGTGTTTGGCTAGAAAAAGACCAGGCTGGCTCTGAAAGCAAGGGAGAATATTTGTGCAACATCTGAGGGAGAGCTTATCAAACAATATTGGAACAGTAGTTTATTAAAGATTTAACCCCTTTGACATTTTCATTTTTGTTTACTGTTTGTTCACATCCTGCTAGTTCAAGGATATACTGTTTATTGTCCTTCAGATTTTCCGTATCATTAATTCTGGCTGGAGGCACCAGCAACAGCTGTATTTGAAGAAACTAGGTTATAATTGAGAGAAATTATTAATGATTTTGTTGATGCCCTCTTATTTTCTTATTGATTTCACTGGAAATCATCAGTTTGATAGTACTTTCACAGAGCTCAAATGGAAAGGGGTCATATGTGTGACTGTCACGATCTCCTGGACTTTGTCTGTGTGTGCCAAGGGCACAGAAGTCCAAGGGCACCCCTGCTTGGGGTGAGCAAGCCACTCCCATTCCCAAGACTCCCCTTTCCACCCTGGCACAGTGAGATCACATCCTGTGTACTGATTGTGGTTTATAGGGCAGAAGAATTTGTTTTCTACAAGACAGCCCAATTATCTGCATCCTTCTATTGAAGTGGGATCCTCCATTTGCAGCTATAAGATAATGATTCCAGACTCAGTTTTGCAGATATGAGTTTCTCTACCTTATTAAAGACAGGACTGGTTTCAAGCATGGGCAAAGTTGTTGGCCAGGAGCCTGCCAGGGGCTACCAGCAGCCTGGTTTGCTGGGCTGGAAGAGGCAGAGATGGCTGTGGCTGCAGCAGGCATGACTCCACCATCCAGCCTTTCCTCTCCAAGCTGTGTGCTATAAAGAGGATAGAAAAAAAGAAGCACATCCAGGGAGGGACCCACTCTGCTGCTGCCACAGAGTTGACTTACTTGCCCAAGGGTGAAGTGAAAATCTTTGGGCTGCAAAATTAAATTTTACCTCCCTGCTTATAAGCCTTGAGCCAACTCTGATTAAAGAGGTATCTTCACCTTCTTCTATTTTGACTACAAAGAGAGGCTTATTGAAAGGTTGATTCTGATTCCTGTTAAGAAAAAAAGGAGAAAGGCAACAGAATTATTCTTGCTTCAAGATTTTAGAGTTAAATCTTACTGACAATACAATATTTTCTGAAATGTTACTTGAGGAGGAACATTTTGAATCTAAAATCATTTATATTACCTCCACTGCAATATGTTTCGCCACTTTTGTGAGTCTCTCTGAGTCCAACATAAACACATTATCCTGCAAAATCTTAAATAAAGGTAGGTTAGACATTGCTTCCACAAGAAGCAATTTGCTAAATCAGGGATGATAAATGTAGAACCGCGGTTTGAAAATGAAATGTGATCCTCTAGCCAGACAAACAAGGAGGGGGGGAAAGTGCTCATATGAGAAATTTTTATTGGTAATTTCTTGATTAACCAATGCTCATTTTCCAGCGAGAAAGGCATCTATTTGTTCCGGTGAAATATTTTTTCTCAGACTTCTTTTATCAATATGTCTGCTATTTTCAGGGACCCACAGGTACATGGGGAATACAGAAGAGCGTTTTACATGAGATGCCTCACACAAGATGTTTGGAGCAGGGATGAGCTAATCCCTTGTCAGCTGCAATGATCCAACTACATGTTACTCCCAAGACTAGGTGTGCCCAGGGCAGCTGGACTGGATCTTCAATCACAAGGAAACACTTTTCACATTATTCTTCCCTGACTCTCCCTTCATATCAGCCCTTCTGACTCCACTGGCATTATTGCAAGGGCAGGACTGTAAAGGAATTAAGTCAGGGGGTGAGGCAAGTAAGGGGGTGCACGAAGTTGGAAGGGAGAAAAATAAGGGCTAGCTGGGCAGAAAGAAGGGGCAGAACTGCCAGGTCCTGGGAACCGTGCCCAGCCTCCCCTCAACAAGCCTCCCTTTGCCATACCCACAGCCCAGGACCACATTTCAGCCCAACCGGGGCCACCAGTCCCTGCCCCAGCAAGCACTGCCTTCTTCATTCCAGCTTTCCCCAACCTTCAGTTGTCTACTTGCTCCCAGCACCTTTCTGGCAGTTCTTGTTTCTCTTCCCCTGCTTCAAGCTACCCTAGTGTCCCTCTTTCACCCCTCCCCCAGGCCCTCTCCTTTCTCTGTCAACGCCATTAACTCCTGAGTCAGTCCTGCCTGACTCCCCACCAGGCTCCTCCCTCTCACCTGGATTTTGCTGATTCCCCCAGTCCTCCCTGAAGCTGAGTGGAGAGGTGGCACCTGTCTCCCTCATTCTTCATGCCAAAGACCAGAGTGGAAAATCAGAGACACCTATTCCTCCAGCATTACATGCCATGAAACCTTCCAGCAAGCCAGAAATTGTGGTCTACCTGCAAATCTGAGGGCTGCGGAAGAGCTGTAAATCTGATTCCAAATGTGTTTTGTTCCTTCAGCATACTGGTTTGTGCATCCTGATGGAATATGGCACTGCTCTGTGAGAAATAGAAATGAATGGTTTATTATTGGCTTATCAGAAATCAGTACTGGAGTTTGTTTCTCACAATGCACTTTGATTAGAACAGGAGATCAGTCCAGCAGCGTTTCCTTCTGTCTCTGTAATCTGAATTATTTGGTCCATCTGAAAATTATGCTATTTCCTACTAATTTTACTGATTGACATATCTAATAGGGAAGTCTGCTGCTGCTGCTCAAAACCCTCAACTGATCTGCCTGGGGAAGTTTGGATGCAGGGGCTGGTTCAGCAAGAAGTGCCTCACCCTTCAGCAGAGGGCATCCACCTGGGGAGCAGCACAGACAAACTTCTTTGGAAACCCACAAGGTGAGTGTGCAACGCTCAGATATGAAGTGATATGCCTTAAAACACTGCAGTGACTGGTGAGCCCCTAGAGAGAGGTTGAAACAGAGGGGATTACGTTTTCAGGCTTTCAAGGGAAGTGCCACCTAAACAGCAGGAAAATCAAGCCCTGTCTTGGCTCCAGTGGCCCTGTATTTGGCCTTACCTCAGGCTGACACCCTGTATCATAGTGCTCCCCACCTGTGAGGTACCAAGCAATGGCGTGTGGTAAAGCTGGTTGCTCACATCTTCAAGGCTTGGCACCTGTGTGACCAGCACATCACTCTGGAAGCTGCAATAGCAACAGCCATCAAAGTCCCTGACTCTAGTATCAGGCTAGCATGATTAGCTCTTTTTCTTCTGAGGACTAGATGTAACTGAGAAATCAATCAAACTTCAACCTCTGCCAGCCTATGAAGGGTGGAGAAGGTGGAGATTCCCAGCAGGTTGAATTATCTGTCATTTCTCCGGTCTGAAAGGCAGGAAGAGGAGAAATGTCTTTGTTCCACATTCCTGCTAACTTTCTTGGCATAATGAGCTAGCCAGCTAATAAGCAAGTAATTATACACTGGAATACACAGTTCAGTGGCAATGCTGTCTGTCTGCAGCTATGCTGAGAAATGAGGCAAGAAAGTACTCTGTTCCAGCTCTGCTCCTCTCTCTGCTTCACTGCCTGAGTTTGGGTGAGTCACACCTCGGCTCTGTGTTTCAGCCCCCTCCTACACAGGGGAGTGTAGGATGCTCACTTTTGATCAGGGGTGCAGCTCCTGGCTGAGACAGCCATGCCAGCAGAACCCCTCTGTGTGCGTGCAGGTTCACTTGTTGTGCTGCTGGGAGCAGTGAGGAGATGGGTGGTCCTAGCAAGAGCAGCTCTGCTGGTGAACTGCCTCCCCAGAAGCAGTGCTTCAGTGCTACACAGAACTCACACACCTGTCTGGTGTCCCCAGGTAGCCCCAGCCCCTGCCTCAGCTTCTCTAAAACAATCAGAGAAACTCCAATGAAAAATATGTTGGTAAATGGAGCTGTTTTTCTATAATTCCCTCCCAGTAGGGTTTTTCTGTTAATTTCTTGTATGTAGCACCTAGTGTTACTTAGTTTTACAGTAATGGTTCTTCTAACTCTGAATTGCTGTACAATTGTGTTATAAATAGTCATGTTAAGTTGAAACTGAGTATTTTGCCATGGATTTTCCAAAATGGATCAATTTACAGAGAAAAAACAAGGATACTGCTGTGCCTTAAGGATGTGAGAATATTTAAGCGCAGAGGCAACATGGAATTGTGTTTTGGATTCACCCCAAAGGTAAAGAGGGAGCATCAATTCTTTGTGCTTGTTTGTGTGTGTGTGTGTGTGTGTGTGTGTGTGTGCATGTTGTTTTCCATCCTTTCAGCAGGCATAGTTCCAAACATTTTCTCTTCTTTCCACATTTCTTTTGCAACTTCTGGATTTGTGCAATGAATTTCTAAGATATTTTCACTTCAACAGGCGGTTTGTTAAAAATGTAGCTGCAGATGTATTACTGTAGATGCAAATGTATTACTGGACAGAACAGAAAAGGATGTGTGTGTGTGTACATACATTCTAACACAAAAATATAAATCACTGGATCCTTGAGTCAAGTATTGCAGCAGTGGCAAATAACACCTGAAAATGAAGAGGCAGTAGCAACTTCTAAGGGTAGCTCATTGACTGTAAGTAATATCCAACAAGGAAACTACTTCTGCACAAGTTAACTGTAGGGGCTTTATTCTCAAACTCACTTAAAGCAGCTGAGCCTTGTGTGCTACTTTTGTACCATGGGCTAGATTTGGGTCATGAGAATGGAGTGGCTTTTACATTAAGTCAGAGGGGCCAACTACATATGACTTTCTTTGCGTCTCACATTTCTCAAAGCACTTGGACTTCAGAATCCAAGCTTCCTTAATGTAATACAGGATCAAAACACTGAGATGAAATAATGTTTTTATATAAGTGATGTATGTGCAGAGACTGCTGAGGAACACAAATGAGAGCTGAGAGACCCTGTCCAAGCAGATGAGCTCAGAGCATCGTCCCTCATGGAAGTAAGATTTGCTGCACTCTATCCCTCCAGACCTCATCAGCTTACAGAGCCAAAGCAAAGAAGTTCACTGGCACTGAGACATGCATTGCCCAGCAAGGTACCTCTTTGCATTCTCTCCTTAAGCCTGGAAACCCTCTGATGTATTCACCAGCCACCCTGAGCTATAGGTATGAGCAGAGCAAGGAATGACAGTGAAACAGGCCATATAAGTAATTTTTAATTAAAATGTAAGTGTCCACATCCATCTTTGAGTGCCTCTGGAAGAGATAAGTACACTGGGGCTACTATATTTCCAACAAGAACTCTGGCCTCAGGATTTCCAAAACTCAGGTCAAAGCCATGTTTATTTAAAATTCTCCTGGAAGCAGTCTGGGCAGAAGGAAGATGGGTCTGGCTTGGAGAGTGGATTTGTGGTAGTGAAGGAAAATAGCAATTGGCTGGAGACCTGCCAAAAAAAAGAGTGGAAGGAATCCTCCACCAGGCACTGGGCTGACTCAGGTATCTGCAGTCAAAACAGCCAGTGATGGCCAGGTGAGCTGAGGACTGCACACCCATTCTCCTGGGTGGAACAAACCCCATCCCTGTAAAGGTCTGACTGTCCAAGTTGTTTGGACTGTGGCAGTGCACATTGGCTCTGACAGCTATGGATTTCAATCTTTTTTCATTGTTGTGTTGTAGTGAGAGGCTGGTGGAGAGCTGTACCTCTGAACAGCAGGGTATGGTCCCCCAGGAAAAGTGGAGCTCCTTAATGGGATGTCCTCTGCAGCCTGCCTGGCACACTGTTGGATCTTTCTGCAGCCAGCTCTGCCAGTTCTTGTGGTCTGGGATGGATAGTGAAGAGAGATTCTGGCAGAAAAATAGTTTACTCTGCAGCTACCTTTTAATATCCAAAGCACAAATGCTTAACTTCTTGAATTGAGGGTGGCTCTCTCTAGGCACAGAAAAGAGACTGAGGAACTTCTTGTGTGTTATTTTAAGTCACTGCATGCTGATAGGATTGGCTTCCCAAAAATGAGTGTGTCCACTGGGCAACTGAAGTGAGAACACCAGCTGGAGTGTCTTCTCACCAGCTAGAGGCATCAGGACATGTGAGCTGCAGTTTTACCTGAGTGCTTCCACAGAAGTGGTTCTGCAGGATGGCTTCCTCCTCTCCTCAGGGGGACGTGATGTGCTGTCTGTGGCCAAAGGCTGCCTCCACCAAGGCCTGAACAGGAAGGTTCCATCTGAGAATTGTGTGAGTTGATAAACCATCCCCATGCTGTGAGTTGGGTTTAAAACCCCTCAAGGGAAATTCAAGCAGCACGTTCTCCTGGGAGTGCTGACAATTGGTTCAAACACAGTCCTGTGGCTGAAGGTATATCTACTTCAGGCGTAGCACCTTTACTGTCACCTGCACCTGCACCTCAGGGCAGAGATCAGCTCTTTTTTTTTTTTCATCAGACCATGTTTTAGATCAGCGGCCTGGCACTGACAAAAGCTGCAATCGATGCACCTTTTGCTTGTAGTGGATGAGGGCATGAACGGGGGAGAATCCTGCCCCAACCTTTTGTATCTGCTCGTAGTGAAATAGTATCCCTTACCAGCGCAGTCTGGGAGACATGGGCTAGGGGAGGGCGCCGAGGCAATAAAAGGAAGAGGAAGAAAGGAAGAACAAGTTCCTTTGACCAGCACCAGCTTGACATTTTCTCAACTCACTTTTTGCACATGAAAGGGAGGGTGGGAAAGAAGAAGAAAGCATGAATGTAGAAGGAGAAGCAGGCAGAAGAGAAAAAAGGTCAAAGAAAAGGTGAAACAAGAAAAAGATGTTCCCAGTGATGCTGAGACGCTTGTCTGCACCCCTATACCAGCCCAAATCTGTCCTAAAGCATAAGAGCCAAAAAAAAAAAGAAAAAACCACCTAAACCAAAAACCCAGCAGGATCTCTGTCAAACTAGATATATAGGCTAAGAAGCGTAGAGATTGGTAGAAATTGTTGAGTTAAAAGCCTGTGAGTTTAGTGCACAAGCAGGAAGGGGGGAAGCAGGCAGGGCACAGGGTAAGCACTTGAGTTAGGGAAAGAGTGGCCACACATTGAGATCACAGGGGCAAGGGATTGCAATGGCTTTCAAATAAGCCTAAACCAGGAAACAGAAGTTTGTCAAAGTATAGTTGGGTAAAGGCAGGAAGCAGGAATGGCAGAATCTGATAAGACAGCAATCAGCTGTCAGAAATCCCAGCACAGCCCTGTGACTTACAGCATCTGGGAAGTGCAGGGAGGAAGGGTGGTAAAGCTCAGGTAGAATGAATACCTTGGGTGAAGAACAGGGATGGACTCCCTCTCCATCACTCCTTCCAGTACCAAACACCACCTGTGATGAGAAGAGGTAATCAAAAATGCAGAGAACATACATGAGGCTCAGAGGTACTACTAGTGTTGTAAAATGCATCTGGGAAGAAAGTGAGCATAGCATAGGTCTATTCCCTGGAGTGGAGATGAGGAGAACTGAGGACAGCAAAACAGAACCCTTGGGATTTATAGCCCTATCTTGGCAAGCTTCGTACTGAAAGCAGGAGATACCCAGGAGAATCCAGGACTGCAGCAGCATCAGCCTGGTGTTATAAATGATGGGAAACACTGCTCTAGGCCAGGGAAATTTTTTTTTCACAGAGATTCTGATTCCAGCACTTCAGAATGGCAAACTAGGATTTTTTTTAATTTTTTTTTTTATTTTTTTTTTTTTTTTTTTTTTTTTTTTTTTTTGTTTTTGGGTTTTGGTTTTTTTTTTTTTTTAGTTTTCCTGGGAAGACCAATTAAACAGAAAGAAAATAGACAGCAGACAGTTCAGCTGCATCCTGACATTGTAGCTTTGCCCAGCTGCTCATCTTCCAGGAGTTTTTGTGTTGCAGAGTACCTGGTCCTGATGTGTCTAGTTTGTTTGTAGCAGTTCAAAGGGGCTCCCCTTCCTCACACACACTGGCTTTCCCTTGCCTTTCCCAGTTCCCTCTCTTTGGCTCCTTCGCTGCCTGATTTTGCTGCCCCAGGTCAGATACTTGCCCTATTCCATACTGCTGCAGAAACTGCTCCAGCTCAGAGGCAGCACAGGAACAACCCTGTATGCTCAGCTCCTTGATGCAGACCTATGATGCAGTTAGAATTCCCTTGTTTCCCCATCTCCCTGCTAACATCTCTGCTGCAGTGCTACAGAGTCCTCCAGCTTTCCCCTTCTCAACTCTCATCTCTCCTACAGCATTTGAGTCACCCTAGCTTTGTCCGTTGCCTTTAAGGTGCTCCATTATTCTCCTCTTCTAGTCCTACATTCTATTTCTACTCCCTTTCAGTAGGCATAGCGAGGGAAATGTTGCAGTAAACCTTCCATATATGTGCGGAAGGAGGGAGGGGAGGAAGAGATCAAACTTCACAGATCCTGGAGACATTCTTGGATGGGATGCTGAGAAGAAACTGAACAGGAAAGAGGTGATAGAAATGTCAGGCCACAAGCTGAAGAGATCACCGGGGCCCAGAGATAGTTGCATCAGCCCAGGGAAGAATGAAATGACAGACTGCACCAGAGTATAGCAAGAAAACATTGATACAAAGATAATTAATGTTCGTGGAACTGGACCTTGGCCTCACACAGTTCTTCAATTGCTTCTTGCCTGGTGTCGTGCTTTATATGATTTGCTCTCTTTGAACACAGCAGCTGTCCCACAGACTGTCTACCTCTTAACAGAGCTGTGAAATATAGGTGATGGAGTATGTATAAATATTTCAGAGACAGGACTCATTTGACAAGTGGGGTCTTGAGAAGTGACCAGGGACACTGACTCCCAGACGGAAAGATGGGACAAATATGTTCTGCGGAAACATTCGGGGGGAGGAAAGGCATCCTTCATCTTTGCTTTCTGACAAGTACAATCACTACAGGGTATGGTTTCCCTATAACAAGTAGCTTGCTTAGCAAGTGTGCATGGGAGTGTTGCCTTGCTGTCACCCATTGGAAACTCCTTAATTATGAATGCTATGATTTATTAAGCCTCAAGCAATAATTATTAATTACCTTATTTAGCAAATGCAGTTATGTTCTAGGGTTTTGGCAGTATTTTTTCCTACTCAGAATACACTTTGGCAGTTTACTTTGAAATTCATCTTTCATAAGCATTTGTGCCAACGAAACATGAGCATATGCATTGAATACTAACACAAAAAAGGGGTGTGAAGAATACTTTTGGATTTTTTTTTACTCATTAGCCAGATATGTAACTCATACTCATTCAAACACTGAGGCGCTATTCCATAATTTAATGAGAATCCCTGAAAAAAAATAATGGAAAGGCTACAAAATGCCACATAAATATCCTTATTTCAAAATTATGCATAGAAAAGAACAAGACTCATGTCTCCACAGTTTTATTTTATCACCACGAATCTTCCTGGATCTGCAAACATCTCTTCATTCATTTTCCTTGGGTTGCCTTCAGCCTGCTTTGTGGAGATTTAGACGATTTTACTTTGTCTCCTTATCCTCAGCTCCTGCTTCTCCTCATGCCCTGGAAGAGTTGATCCACCTGTCCTCCTGGTGCTGGCTGCCTTCTTCTACCTATGCACCCTTTATTAACCACCCATTGTGGGAAGGATTAAATCCTTCTCAAATAAGGGTTTATTGTTTTAAAGAATAAATTTGTTCACATAAGGTACTCTCACAGGTGCCCTGCTCTATGCCATCAGCTATGGAAAAAGCATCTTAAGAGTGTGAAAACCCCAGTTTCTTGGCAAATTTCCCCTTAGTTATAGCAAAAAGAAATACAAAGGAAAAGAAATCCTTAACCACCACACAAACAAACACTCCAGTTTTATACTGGCAGTATCCTGACAAGCAATAGAATAGAGTCCAGTGGGAAATTGCCGGCCATGCCTCCCACATGCATGGATGCTGGGCACTGGGGGGACGCTGGGCTCTGGGGTGATGTTGTCCTGTGTATCACTGCTTTCTTCCTGGTGCATGCTACTGCTTTTCTCTTTCTGACTGAGCACCGTTTACAATAGGAATAACTACTTGCTAATTAGGGACTATATCTATTAATTGCTTG
Organism: Certhia americana; assembly: GCA_018697195.1. Taxonomy (NCBI): domain Eukaryota; kingdom Metazoa; phylum Chordata; class Aves; order Passeriformes; family Certhiidae; genus Certhia; species Certhia americana. The sequence goes on along the minus strand of CM031859.1, from coordinate 81,728,577 downwards.
TTTGTTAGAGCATGACTGAGCAGCCAGCCGCTCTTTGGGCCATATATTTTGATGATTTTTTTTTAATTACATTTTTATCCAGGGAGTGACTTGTTCACATGACAACTCAGTGCCTGCCGGGTCCCGCACCCCTCGCCAGCTGCCGCGGGGAGCGGGCGTGGGTGCAGGGCCGGGAGCCCCCGGGAGCAGCGCGCCAAGCCCACGCGTGCCGAGGCGGGGGGCGCTCAGGGGCCAGCCCGGAGAAGAAACGGAGAGGACCCGCTGTCGCTAAGGGACATCCGCATCAGCCCGTCCCCGGGAGCCCCGGCTAGGCCAGCGCTAGGGAAGAGGAGAGCCGGAGCCCGGCTCCCGGGAGCAGAACGCGCCGCTAAGAGGGGTTTCCACGGCGCTGGCTCCGCTTTACGGTCTGGCTCATTGCTATGGACCCGGGCCAGGCACGGGTGGGCTCGCCAGCTCGGGGGCGAGCAGGTCTAGGTTTCCCAGAGGCAGCGTTTTATCTCCCTAGCAAAGCAGACAGAGATAGGGTTAATGAAGCAGGGCCCCCCGTAGCCCCCGCTGCCGGTGGTGATGCTCGGGGCTCGCGCAGCATCCTCTTCCTCCTCCCGGCCTCTCACCCGGGCCCTTCGCGAGGGGCACGGGGAACGGGGCATGCACAGATTCCCCGCTCCGGGTTTCATGTAGGAGCATCACCACGGCCCGGGCCGGCAGCCCGGCGAGTACCGCAGCCCCCGCAGCCACGCACCGGGCTGGGGCCCCGCACAGCACCCTCGCCCCGCAGGAGCGCCGCGCCCCGCCGCTCCCCAGCAGCATGCACAAGGCAGCCCCGCCAGCCTGCAACCTACCTGGGGGGCCTCAAAAAACTTTGCTGGCACCAGCGAGCGCCAGCATGGGAGACACCCCGGAAACCTGCGCTGCCCCCCATCCCTTGGCATCTCAGGTCCCAGCCGGGAGAAGCCGACCTTGTCGCGAGGGTCCTGAGGATGAGAGCACCCCGGACTGACAAGGGGCCTCCCGCCCAAAACAAGTCCCTTTTTCTCCCACCCCTGCGGTCTTGTCTATAATTGGGCCGGGGCGAGGCGTGGGGAGGCTCGCAGAATTGTGCAGGAGGCAGGGCTCTCCCCAGCACGCCCGCTTTAATTGGCTCTCTTTTTTTTTTTTTTTTTTTTTTTTTTTTTTTTTAAGCGGAGGGGAAGGAAAGGGGAAGAGGGTAGGGGGAAAACCTGGAAAGCCACCAGCGTAGAAAATAAGGCGCGGCTGGCAGAGCCGTCAGGCAGGAAGGTGTGAGGCGCCCTCGGGCCAGCCCCGCTGGCGGGCGAGGAAAGCCCCGGACGCCCCGTCGGGGGCGGTGGAGCGGAGCGCCGCGGGGCCGGCTGCGGAGCCGAGACGTTCCCGGCAACTTTTGCCGGAGATTTTGGCGCTTCAGGAAAAAGCGGTGGGGTAGAGACCTCCCAAGCTTTCTCCAGCTGGCGTCTGGCAGGAGTAGTTCAACTTTGTCCATCTTCTTGTCCCTCATTGTCGGCTACCTTCCAGTTGCAGCCTGTTAGTTCCCAATAGGAGCTCCGGCTGCCGTCGAGAGAGAGAGAGACGGGGCCCTGTACAGCTGCAAATCCTCTGCGAGGCGGGCGGAGCAGGCAAGCACGGAGGCGACGCACCCACACGAGGCTCGCACACAACATCAGGGAAAGTTTTGAAGGGCGAAGGACCTGGCAGGCTGGGGAGGAGGCGAGGAAAGCCGGGCTGAGCTGGAGGCGCAGCGAGGGTGCGTGGTCTATCTGCTCCTCGGTTGCTTCTCCCTTCAGGCTGGTTGGGGCGGTGCAGTGCAGCTGGGGGAGCTCTTGGGAGCCGGTTTAAAAAAAAAAAAAAATCCTTCCTGGATTTGATTAATTACAACAATCCCCTCCTCAGAAGATCTGGAAAAGAGGAGCGAGAATCACCTATCCCTTCCTCCGCCTTTCAGCAGCTGGCTCCTACCCCCCACCCTCACTTCCCCCCTTTTTCTCCACCTCCTTCTCCTTCTCCCCGTCCGCTCCAGGGGCTGCGGCCAGAGCCTCGTCAGGAGGAGGGAGGGTGAGGACTCGCTCAAGTTGGTCCCAGTTGGCAGCACTTCGGGCAGCGCGGGACTTGGGGCAGTGCTTGGCAGCTCCCGCTGAACAAAGGAGCCCGTTTCCCGCAGAGATCGGGGCATAGCGCCGGGCTGGCCCGGGCCCTGCTCCCGCCCTAGCCCGGTGCCGGCCCGGTGCCCCCGGGCTGGCCTTTCCCCGTAGCCCGACTGCGGGCGCGGCTGCCTGTTTTCCTGGAGATCTCGAACAACCTGGCGAAAGGAAGCGGGAAGCGGCACTCCGCGTTTCTGCGCTCCCTGCCTCCTTCTCTCGCTCTCTCCCTCCTTTTATTTTTTTTTCTTTCTTTCTTTCTTCTTTTTTTTTTTCTTTTCTTTCTCCTAAATTTTAAATTTTATCCCCAGGCGGCCCCTGTGTGGGGGGTCCCTTCCTCCGCCCGAGGGGCGCCGGTGCCCGGCGCGGAGCGGGGCGCATGGGGCGGCGTTTCTGGAGGCTTTCGGCTGCTCCTTGCTCCCCCGCCGGATGCTGCCTGAGCTGTTTTGGCTGTTTTTCTTCGCCGGCGATGAAGGCTCTGCCTTGAAGATGGACATGATCTGTTTTTTATTCCTGTCTCTGGTGCCGGTGTACAGCAGGGGACAAGGGGTGTACGGTAAGAGACGCTGTTGCTGTTTTGCGAAGGAGGGGTGAGGGGTGGGGGGCGAGGGCGCAGATGGCGACGGTGGGATCAAAGTTAAAAAGCACCTGCAGGAGAAAGTAAATGATGCCGCCGAACCTCGTCTCAGCCTGAGCGGAGAGACTGACGCAGCAATAGGGCTTCCAGCGCCTGTAGCTACTTCATAATTCCTCGCCGTAACCTCTGGCCGCCTCCCATGTACGAGTCCGCCGAGATGGCACGCAGGGACCGCCGGCGGGACTGCCGCCGGGATAGCGACTGGAGCCCCGGCCCTGCCTCCCCTCTCCCCACCCGCCTCGAGTGGGGACGCCACGCTGATGCCGGCGGGGGCGGCTCCGGGAGCACCTCCGAGTTGCATTTTCTTTGGGGCAGGGGGAGGACGGAGGATCCTTTCTCGGCGATGCGCTTGCGGGTTTCCGTGCTCTCAGGACCACCGGCACGGGGAAGCAGGGAGAGGGGCGGCCGGGCTGCCCGACCTCGTTCCCTGAGTGCCGGGGGCTGGCCGCTCCTGCCACCGGCACGGCTCCACCCGGCTCGGCGGGGTCGGCTCCGCCGGGCTCCCCACGGCCAGCCCCGCCGGGCTCCCCGGGAGGGCGAGGCCAGGCTGGTTTTGCCCCCTGTGGAACTTTGCTGCTGCTTTTCTTCTTAAGGTGGTGGAGATGGGTGGGTGGTGGTCTGTGGCAGAGATGATGCCGAGCTGCTTGATTTTTTTCTTCCTTTTTTACGAATATTTTTGCATTTACGGAGCTTACTTCCTCTCCGTGTTTGCAGGCAGGGTGGCAAATGGCGAGCTCGGGTGGTCTCTTCATGAGAGGTCTGGCTTCTGCAACCCCTCAGTGCGAGGGCAGAGGCGGGGGATGACACCCAGTACTGCCGAGCACAAGCCCCGGGCTGAGAGAACAACCGGGATTTACTTTAGCCAGACGTGCAGCCCCCCCTTTCCCTCTCCAAGCCCTCTCTGAATTCCTGCTTTACAAGATCTGCATTTCCAATACACTGGGAAAAAATAAATAAAAGCAACCCACAATGACTTGTCTCTCATAACAAGCCGGCTTTATCTTGGCTTACAACTCAGTTGTGCGTTGCTGTTAAGTCCTTCTGGAAGGCATGCCACTGTCTCTAACAAGCCAGGCTCTCTGAGCTCTGAAGAGAGACCCCAGTGAGAGAATCCAGCCCCCCCGCTCCCTCTTTTTTAACAGCACGCAGCCAGTCTCTTGTGTGAGCTCTGGCAAAGATCAGTTCAGTCTCACTGACTATGGGTAAGTCTTTGTAGGTCACTTTTTAATGATGTATTTCTTTAATGGAAACAATTCCTCCTTTCTCCTTGAAGACTGGGATGTTAATTTGAGTTTGGATCTGTTTTGTAAAATAACCGTTTTAAATAGAGGGTGTTTAGCTTCCTTTATTTTTTTTCTTTCTTCTTCTCAGTATATGTGTTTTCTCCCAGTCTGCATATCCAGACAAAAATTGTGTGACCCTTGAAAGGCTGGAAAGATGAGGAGTAGAATGAGTTTGTGGTACAGAAACCTGCTCAGGGAATATAATTCAATTGTTTAAAACAAGTAATCTGCTTCTAGCTGAACTTTTATTATTTCACTTCAGTGTGTTTGCTGCTGAATAGCTGTCAGTTGCTGTAGAATGGACTCCCTGCTTAGGATTGTAGCAAGAGGGACGGAGCTCAAACCCAGGTTTGCTTAAATGTGCTTTAAAGGGTTGCCTGTTGTATTTTTTCATACACTTCAGTGAACTTGCATTTGACAGAGTTGCTGCTATTAGATCTTCAGAATAACTTACTGATGTTTTTGTCTTTTTCTCTCAGAGAGAGATTGAAGAAGCTGTGTACAAAAGAAAGCACAGATGCAGACACACTAAGATGAAGGCATCCTTTTAAGCCAAAATGGTCCACTACTTCTATCTGTTCTCTTACTTAACTACACAAAGGGGAAATCTAGTGTCTTCTTTCCTCTTCCCACCCCTACCTCTTCAAACTATTGAACAGGAGCCTTAATATGCAGTTGTCACTGAGTGCAGCCCAGAGCAGTGTCTCGTGGAATCAGCATGCTGCAAACTTGGACGGTGACTAATAGTTTTCATATTGTCCTTACCAATTCTGCCTTCAGTCCACTACCCTGGACTCATTTCATGCCTTCTGCAGCCAGCACTGTTTCTTTGGATGTGAGATTGCTGTTACTAATGGCTCAAGCAGAGCTGGGTTAATATTGTTATATGTGCAAGGATAAATAAAAAGCAGGATTAGAAATTAGTCCCACTGCCACCACCAGCCCCCCCGCCCCACTTGGTTTTTTTCCTCTATATTGGTCTCTTGCCATAGCTTTAAGCTGTACTTCAGCATTCTGTGTTGTGAATGTCGATCTCATGTGGCACCTAATGTAAAAATTATGGGAACTCAAGTGTCACGGTTCACATCTCTTTTCCTGCCTTTGCATATTGGCAGTGGAGGCTGGGGGAGGCATCTATATGGGTCTATAAATATATTTTACTTTAGCAAATCTCCTGAGATTAAATCAGATTAAACAAGATAAAGTATCCATGTGATGTACCCTTTAAATAATACACCCACATGGATGTGCACAAAAGACCTCTGTCTGGGAGAGCAGAGTTGTTGGAGAGGTTTATTGAGATGAATAGTATAAATAAAATGTGTATAAGGGGGGTTCTGGGAAAGAAGCATTTGCAATTGAGGTGCAATTTAATTAGGAGTCAAGGTGCTTTTTGCCTGCTACCTGAAGAGGCTTGTTATATAAATTGGCATTTGTTGTAATGACTGAAGTGTGTCTGAAACCCTCTTCTCATTAGCTGATCCCATTCTTTCAGCCTTGTTTGTTGCACTGAGACAAAGCTGGCCTGATGGGGAAGGCAATTCAGCAGGCTGCCAAGAGGCAACTTTTATCAGTCTTTTGTGGTAGCGTATTTCCCAGACTGTGTGTGCTTTTCAGTCCTGGTGTGTTAATGCTGCTGGTCAAGATGAGAAGCCAACTGTAATAGATCTCTAGAAAATGTCAGAATTCAGGAGGAGGAAGGCAGAAGTAAGAAGACAGGGGACTTGCCCTTCGAGGCTTGGAGTCATCAACACTTAAAGACTAAGTTAGACTGAGATGGGAAGATTGGGGTGTGGTGGTGGCATTCAAAGGGAAAAGCCTCTTACTTCCCACTCTGCCTTCTAGATTCCGGGACTTGTGTTGCTCTGCTTTGGTGTGCACAGTGCTGCTGCTGTGCTTGCTTCATGTGCAGTGTATAATTAACATTTCTTGGTTCCCTTGCAATTAGCACAGTCCCACTGATCAGCAGCAGCCTTTCAGGCAGAGTAAGGAAAGTGTGAAGTTTTGTTCCCTGCCTCTTCTTACTCAACTGCAGAGAAGTCATTACAGGAATGGGCATTAGAGTGTGTGGTGACAGGGTACATACAGCAAGGTGATGGAAAGGCAATAAAAAGAAATGTTTAGGCTGGGCAACAAGGAAAACTGCCTGGCACCATGATCAGAGGGACTGGATGGGCTGTGCTTGAAACTGGCAGGGTGAAGCACTTGGAGCGTGGAGTAGTCCTGCCCTGGTCTAGGAGGTAGGGAATAAATGACCTGTTAAGGTTCTTTGTTTTAAGAGACACCATTACATAGAGTCATTCGTGGGAAGCCACTACAGACAGCAAAAAAACCACTAAATGAGTGGGGGACTCTTTTCTTGTGTCTGTGATAGAGGAGTGTCATGGTAAAACATGACCAGTGTTTAGGCCGTAAACATCCACACTTTTTCATTTCGTGTACACATGACATGATTTGTTTCCTGCTCCTTTTACCTGATATTTAATAGTAAAAATAGTACTTTTCCTAGAGGTTTTTTTCATGAAGGCTGCCTCATACCCTCTTGCAGCCTGTATGCATCCATGTCTTCTGCTGACGGTTTCTGGGGCACAGTCACTCTAATGTCACCTGGAGCCTGCAGATCTGAATCCATCCCTCTCACGCACCTCTGCCTAGAGCTGTTTTGCCAGCAGTAACAGGGGGCCAAGACATGGAGCTCTTCGGCTACCTTGCTGTTGTCTAAGTGCACCCTGTGTCCTCAGAAATGGCTGAAGAGATTTCTGGCTGAAGGAGTGATGGAGCTGGCTCCTGTGAGCCACTTCATGGCAAATGTCTTGGGAAAATGCAATGCTTGAGCACAGTGGCCCTCCAAATTATATATATATATATATATATATACGTGTGTGTATGCATATATACGTGGACGTACACACATCCTTCATGCTCAGTCATTTCTCTTTGTTGTCCAGCTCTTAAACCAGTATTGCCCTAGGCTGTATGCAGTCTTTTGAGGAATGAGTTTTCTAACTGGAGTACCAAAGGAATAGTTTCACCAATGGACTGGGTTGGTCCAAGATTTGCATAGTTCTTGATCGGCTCTTTAAGGTCAAGGCATTAAATCTGTCCAGCTCAGTGCTTCAGAATGCCTTGCTGTTCTTCAGTTGTAATGTGTCAGATTCACTCTTCTGTGACACTAGAGCCTCTGGTTTTAGGTCAGGTCAGTAGCTTCACACACCAGATAAGCCCTCAATTGACTTTAATATGCAGTACTAGAAAACTGACATTATCCTCTTGACAGGTTGTTTGCAACTTGCTGGATGAAGTCAAAATATTTCACTATAGGTGTCATCAGAAACCACCATCCTATGCTAATTTTTGTGGGAACATGAAGACAGATGTTGAATAATTTGACATGAGCAGCACAGCTTTTAAAATTATCACCGTGTCAGGTTCACACTGGAGTCTCTTGAAATATATATTTATGATTTCAGATGAGTTTGAAAGAGAGGGAGGTGGGTGCGGTAAGTGACTCCCAATAAGTGGAAGATGCAGCAGAAGATGGCCCTGGAGGTTCAAGACAGTAATTCAGTAGTGGCAGTGAGGGGTGCTGTGCTGCTGAGGCTGCTGTTCTTACTTCAAAGTAAAGATAAATACGATTTCCATGCTGGTAACTCAGGGATCCTGTGACACTTCCCATCAACCAGAAGCCCTACTGTTTTGCCTGTGTTTTGATGAGTTACTGCTATTCTGCGTGCTTGAATAGTGCGGTTTCAGGCTTCCAGTCCCTCCCTCCATACACACTGTGCTCTCTTGGTTCATTAAGCATAGTCTATTAGCATTAAGCTAAGAACCATGCCTGCATGGCTATGGCTTGTTATCAGGAGGGCAGAGGTGGGGGGTGGGGGAAAATTGCCTTCTGCCCAGTGCCAGTGTACTGAAAAAAGCAATAGAGAGATGCATTTCTGCTAGTGAAAGAGAGCTTGGGGTGGGAGGTGTTTCTTACTCTCATGTTCATGGAAATGTCCTGAACCCTACCTGCAAAAGGCTTCTTTAGGTGGCATGAGGTAGGTCCACAGGCAACTGGTTTGCATGTGTAGCTCTGGAGAGACAGTTCATTGGTGAAGTTCTCATCAAGTGAGATGCTGGTGTTTTTTGTGCAGGGAGGTTGCTGTGTTGTGTCGTCAGAAGGGGATGTGTTTCGCTGTGGGGAAGATGAGCCCTCTAGACAAGAGACAGTGGATAATGTTGGTTTGCTCTTGGAAAGGCTGTGGATACCCACATCTGGTGATATGTGTTTCTTTAGGTAGCCCAGAACTTAGGTACATTGCAACTGTTAAAAAACTTTGAGACCATTTCTGCTTTCAAGCAGTCAAGGTGAGCACACCAAATGCCTGTGTCCCAGACACTTTCTGCTGATCATCATCCTCTAGTGTGGTGATGGTTTACAGGTTTAAATTCAAAAGGGTAAAATGAGCCAGTGTCCCCTGGGCTTGTGGAGGAAAGGGGAGAGCTATGGCATTGACACCACATGGCACAGAGCTAATCTGGGAAGGCCTTCAGAATCCGCCAGAGAGAGTGATGTGTTGAGAAGTGGAAAAGGAGAGTTTGTATGTTTTATGTCTCTGTGCCCATGTTTAACTGGTGAGGTCTCTACTCTGGCAGGATCCAAAGTACTTGGATTTGAATAGAAAAAAAGAGCTTTCATCTGCCCCTCATTTGGGAAAGGTGATGGAAGAGACAACAAAAGTTTGTTTTTTGTAGCTAAGCACTTTCCTACTGCTTAAAAGAAGAAATTAGATGTGTGACAATCCATGGAGCTGAGAATCAAAAGTGCTGCATTAAAGAGCTAGGAAAGAGCTCGAGAAGTGGAGCAGGAAAAGGAGATCCTGGGCTACAGCTGATCTTGTCTCAACGAAATGCAAGCGGGAGAAGGGCTGTTACCGCCAGGTTAGCTGGGACAGCACATGATGGGAGGCAGAGAGCCTTTGTGCCCAGCGTCAGGTGTTTCTCGGAACCAAGGTTTAGACTCCCGCTTTTCCTTGACTTCTGCCCAGGCAGAAAGCGCCGCCGCAGGTGGCTCCTGGTTCCCCTCCCACCCGAGGAAAAGTCTGCCCGTCCTTCCTTGTCCTGCGGGCGGGCTCCTGTCCAGCGGTGGCTGCGGAGCACATCTGTGCGGCGGGGCCGCGCCTCCACCGCTGCCCGGCAGAGGGAGGCGTAGCGCGGCCCGGCCGGGGGTGCCCGGCGAGCGCCCCTTTCCCGGGAGAGGGGCCGGGATTTCCTCGGGACGCTCTCCCGCTGCGGCAGCAGCCGCGGCCCGGCCGGACAGATGTGGGGCGGGCTGGGGCACGGCCCCGGCTGCCGGGCTGCACCGGGACCGCCCGCAGGCGGCTCGTCCTTCCCGTGGCGGGATCCGCTGGCCATCTTCCCGGCGTTTTCCGGGGGAATGTGTGGGAGCCAGCGCCCGGGATGGAGCTGCCGCCTCCAGGTTTCGGCGCTGGCTGCCTGCGTGTGGCTTTGAATCTGACCCGGGTTCGTTTTAGGACCTGGAGCTCTGTCAAATTGTACCTAAGCAGTACAAAACAAATCCCGCCTCCCCGTTTGTTTTTTATTACTGTTTCCCCTTTTATGTTTGTTTTCCTCTCTCTCCTTCCTCTCCCACTCTCTCCTGGATTATGAACGTGCTATTCTTCCACTCCTTCTTGTCCATTTCTAAACAAAGGTTATACAAAAAAAACGAGTACAGGCCTCTTAAATCCTTCGTTAGGTTTTCCCTCATTTTTTTCTTTTCTTTTTTTTTTTTTTTTTTTTTTTTTCCCCTGAACATATCTGTATAGTTGTGGTTTGGGGATTTTTGTTTTGTTTTGTTTTATTGTGTTTGTTTAGGCTGTTTGGTTGGTTTTGGTTCTTGAAAAGGTAGGATCAAAGCAATCTGAATGGATATGAGGGAAGAGGGATACTCATGTGTCGCCTTGTTCAGGGAGAGGAAGAAAAGACGGCAAAGTGATGTCTGACTATAGGGCTTTGAAATTCTCAGCTGAGGTCGTTTGTGCTGTGATATATCTATAGCCTTAGTTCTGTGATGCAGCAGAGCTGAGTGGTCCACAGCAAAGGTATAGGATTGATGCTTGTGCTTTGGCCCTTGGAAAACATGGCTTAGGGACCCTAGCCTAGAGCAACAGTGTCTTCTGAGCATTGTGGCTGCCTGCAGGGAGTTCTTTGCACCACTGTATTTGCCATGCTGTATCCAAGGTCAGCTTCTGACTACTACAGCTTTAGTTTTAATGTCCAGATACTATGGCCCATGGCTGGCAAAAGGAGACACCTAAAATTAACGAGGATAGTATAGAGGCAGCTGAATTTAAATGATTACTTCTTTAAATTTTCCACTTGTTCTTCTAGGCTAGGGAATGTGGTTACTCCAGTGTGTGCTTGTGACTCTATTCCCAAGATGAGCAGAGAGCTTTATGGTTCTAGTAATTCTTGAACTCCTCTGAGAAGGATGCTCCTTCTGTAAAGCACTCAGTGTTCTCAGTATTGTGCTAGCAAGGAACAGCTGTGTAGGCACAGTTATATATTTCAGTGGTTGTGAACTGGGGACAGCCGTGGTGCTGGAGTGGCTTGGTGACGTGAAGTCACCAGCACTGCTCTGTGAGCAGGTCACGCTCTGTGCTGGGCTGCACACCTCCAGGGAGAGGGTGCATCGAGGCGGCAAGCAAGGACCTCAAGCAGCTTTTATTGTTCTGGCCAGCCTCTTGCTTTCTTGTGGCTCCTTTTTCACTCATGCTGCAAATCACTCATGGCTGTTACTCTTTACTTTTGGCTTGCATAGGGGAGACACCACCAATGTAACTAAAAATCCTCCGGGCTGTGATCTGCTGGCTTGTGGTTTCTCTCCGCTGTGAGCTGTAGTGTAGGACAAATGGCATCCAGATATTTTTGCTGGGTTTGTGTAAATGGAGATGGCAGGGTGAGGATAGCAATTGACAAACGTGCAGTAAGAACAGCAGTTTCTGAAGACAAATTAGCAAACGTTGCATAAAGAAGAACTGACAAAACGTTGAAAGCTAAAGTCAAGCTGTGAGAAAAGCTTTAGGATGTCTGCAGGTGGACATTTAATACAAGAGTAACTGCTTGCTATTGCAGCTCCTGTTTCAGAAGGAAATGGTCCCTCACTAATTAGCGTAAATTGTTTTAAAATAAATGTGGATGGGAATCTTGTGCATCTCTTGTGTGCCTTTGTGATGAAATAAAAAGGAAAAACATAGATGGGATTCAGACAGATGTTCGAGAAACGTGTCAAAATAGGTTTTGCTTACAAATACTGTTTCACCTTCTGGTGCTTTTTGTGTGCCTTGCATGGCAGAAAAAAGTATTTGTAGATTTAGAGTGAAGAATGAGTGTCTTTTCCTAAGTTTAATAAATGGATTATTCTGACTTGGAGCATTCCTCAAAATTGCAGAAAAGTGAGAAGTTGACTCATAAAAGTAACCAGAGCAGCAAGAGCCAGCTGGGGATGAGAAACTGAATTCCCCTGCTAGTCAAGTGAATACAGCTTTAAGCATATTTAACTGCTAGGGGCATCTGCAGTTAACAGACCCTGAAAATCCCTCTCACAGTGTACGTGTAGGATTTCTGGTGGACTTATGTGTCTCCGATCCCTTTCATATCTATGAACTTCCATTTTTCTGATGCTACTGTTGCCTGGTTATTCCTCTGCGTGTGAGGAAGTGAGATGGAAATTAAGTGATTTGCCCATGGCAGAATGGAGGATCGAACATACAGAAAGTTTTAGCCATCCTTTTCTCTCTGGTAAAGTGCATCTGGTTTTAAGTGCAATCCCTGTGGCTGATAGATCCCAGGTAAATACATCCCAAATAAGAAGGCATAAGCCATTGAAAATAGGCTGTGATCCACTTACTGCTGAATCAAGTTCTTTTTAGTAAGAAAACAAAACCATGTTTTGTCATTCACTACTAATTTAGCTCATCTTTGACACAGGTTAGGATTTATTTTAGGACACCCTTTGGAGGTCTAGAAGTTGAGCCTTATTGTACAGCACTGGGAGAGAGAAATCTTTCAGTTGTGGGTAGATACATGGCTTTGCTGTGCTTGAATCTGCAGAAGGATCAGTTTTGCTAACTATTGACTCACTGCAACAATATAAATTATTTTGCACTTGATCAAAGAAGCCGTATTTCTTGCTATGGAAAACTTCTGTCATGAATGGAGGAGGCTAAATGACTATTGAGGGCACCCAGTGGAAAGACAGAAAGGCTGTGTTTGCCATGAAGAAGCAAAGATTTGGGATGGGAAGAAAAGCAGTACATGATTAGGGACACTGCCTAGGACAAAGAAGAAAATGTGATATCAAGTGCTATGACTCTAAAATATGGCTGGGTGCCAGAGCAGAGCACAGCTTTTGAGGAAGCGAAAGGGATATATGAATATTCCAACACATTTTGTCATTTTAAGTATGTGTTAAACTGTATTCTTTGTTTTCTTACAAGCATGAAGACAGACAGAAATTTCTAGTGTTTGTTTCCCAAATGCTAATGAAGACCAAAAGGACTTGGTGTCAGTGGTATTTGTTTGACAATTTGACTTACGGTGCACACACACTACGCTTATGGAGAAGTAGGACTGTGACTTGTGGGTGCACTCTGGAGCTAGCTTTAAATTAGCACTTTTGGTTACTGATTGCAGTGCAGCAGTAACAGCGTGGAGCTCAGCCTGGCCTGTGCTCTAGCCACTTGTGCAACATTTTGAGTGAGCCCTGTGGAGTGTGCTGAGCCCCCTGTGCCTGAGGTCACCCAGCAGTGACTGTGCATATCCCCTTGATAAATAAACTGTGGGGCACCTACAGCAGGTTTATGCTTCCTTTTGAGTTGCAGTGTGGACACGTAGAGTTTACTTGGTTCTGGCCTGTGCCACTGCATGGGAATCCTGTAAATCCAACTAGCTGGCTTATTGTGGGGTGCAGTTTGAAGTTTGATGGCTGTAGCAGCTTAGCTGCTGCAGTCCCATAGCTGCAAACTCTAGCAAGACAAATTCCAGGGTTCTTCTTGATCTATGGTGTCTTCCAAGCAAGCATAGATGCAGGAGTGTAAACTGGCTTAATGCAGTTTGCTGTGGTGAAAGAGTACCTCTGAACAACAGGTCTGGAATTAATCTTTTAACTTTGAAAAGCTGTTTCTGAATAACTCCTTGCATAGACAAGCCCTGTATTTAGCTGTGATTAAGTTTCTAAATTGTTTTTTCAAAATAGGATAGTCAAGCTCCTGTACCGTGTAGCTGCATCTGAAGATGTTACCCATAGAAACTAAACCCCAGCTTTAGTTAAAATAGCACAATAATAGCTTGTGTTCTGGCTGGTCAAATGATAAGCAGCTCAGCACTTTCATCCTTATTTCAGCAGAAAAATGCAATTGACAGTAGAGAATGACTGTTTACTATGATGTGCATGATTAATACCATAAATCTTTCATGTTGGAATGTTGGGTGAGAGGCATGAATATCACCACAACAAATTGAAAGAAGCAATTTGTTGCATATTTGTGGTTGGTAATCAAGCTTGGAACTCCATGTAGAAAGAGAAATTAGCCAAAGTGAATGTTAGTTACTGAAACCAGAAACCACTCTGGCATTTGCTAAGCCTTGGCAAAGATGCCATGCTGATTTCTGCAGATCACAATGAGCATATGTACCTACTTGTGGCTGATGGTTATTCCAAGTGGCCAGCAGTAGTATGTGTGCTATTGACAAACAGTTCTGCTTCTTGGATTATTATGGAGACATTTCAAAGTATGTTTGCAGCATATGGCTTGTTTAGGGAGATGGTTTTAGATAGGAGACTTTGGGTAAAAGACAGTAGATCAGCTGCTTATCACTCAGCTTCATTTTGTACAGACACTTAAAAGAGCAGTAGAGAAAAATGAGAAACCAGCCCCACATCACAGCATCGCAAACTTTGTTTCCTTGCATAGAACAGTGTGCCCTAAAGCTCCAGCAGAACTGATACTTAATAGACAGTTTAATTTAAGAATTACATTGGATTGTCTCAAAGCAAGTCTAGAGGAAGCAGTAAGTGGGGATGCTGGGGGGAAGAAACCATGCTTATGAGCTTTTTGCTTGCTAGCCCTAAATCAAAACTTTGCAGAGGAGGAAACCAGAGAAAATGCCATAAAGTACTAGGATATGTAATGTGCTTGGTGAGGTAGACAGGGAAATGAGAAGGAAATGTTTCTATCTATTGCTGGATGTAAGAAAGAGAGGGAAAAAAAAAGGATGCTGTTGATAGCAGGTAAGTTTGAGAAACAAGAATATTTCTTTCTTTCATTGATCCCACGATAATACCCATGACATTGTTGCTGTTGAAAATGAAGGATTGGAAGAGTAAGTGAGAACTGCCATCCCCATCAGGCAGAAGCCTTCCCTGGCCAGGATTGCACATCTGTCGGAAAGCAATAGCTGTAAATGCAGGGTCATGTAAAAGGAGTATTGTCTTAGCACCTCCAGTGCAGGAAAGAGTGGGATAAATGTAGCATTTGTGTATGTACTTCTAGATAGTTTTCTTTTAGGGTTCCAGATGGTCTGTGAGCATTGCTGTTGTCTGCGGGTTAACAAATGTAGGTGATACCAAGGCTTGGGCCCAAATCTCAGGGTGGTGTCGAATGGGTGATAATTTGTAATTAAGGGGATCAATTGCTGAACTAACTGATTTTTCCCTATTGTATTTCTCCCTCTTTGTCTAATCCAGTGAGTCATTGTAGTTAGTTTTTGAGGCATGTTTGATTGATTGGATTTTTGTTGATACCTTAGCTCTCATATGTGCTTTGTTACCTGTTCACCTTGATGACTTTTTATTTGTTAGCCCAGAGGAAGTGATGCTGCTGCGGGGTGTGAGCAAGCAGCCCTTGTGTCAGTGATCTGTCAGCAAAAGCTGCTGGCCAAACTCTGACTCAAGTTTCTGCTACTGCCTGACCAGGAGAAATGCCTGAGTTTCCTCAGATCCTCAGGGAAAAATGAAGTTAGAAGCAGGGTGGAGGAAATCTTAGAGGATTCACTTTCCTGGATACAATTTTTGGCTCTGCTGTGCTACTCCTGTAGATAACATTTTAATTCTAAGACAAGGGAGTAAATCCAACTGAGCTGTTGGTCTCATAAAAATGCTGGCCTAAAATGCTGCACATAATGACTTGGATCCTGTTGCTGTCAGTCTTTCTTTATGATGTTTTTATTTTAAAGACTTCAGTATAAGCCAAGTAGAAAAAAACCCCAAAACGTAACAGCCAGCAGCAAATAAACTCACTTTAAATTGCAAAAAAAGTTCAAATCTGTTTGTTTCTTCTGCCCTTCTGCTTGTGTGTATGGAAGGTGGTGCCATTTGTCTGCCTTAGACAGAGGTTTTGAAGATGAACTTGGTGATTTCAGTGAGGTGATTTCATAAGGATGTGAAGGGAGGGGGTATAGACAGATCAGCCACATTTTTTGTGTCATGTCCTGCCTTAGTAGTTTACAGTTTTCATGAATATCTGATTTCCTCCACCACCACCACCCCCATCACCATTAAATTTTCAACTCAAGACATTTTAGTTTTAAACTTCAGTTTAATTTCCACTTGGCTGCATTGGTGAGCATCTTTTCATCAGTGCCTGGTTGCTGTGATCACTGCTCTGCTGTCACTCTCAGGCACTCCCCGAGCTGCCTTTGGTGAGCTGCTGCTGGGAAACCTGACGGCAGATTTGTCATGAGAGCACAGATCATCCTGGAGTGTGAACCCTCTTCAGAAACTGTGCTGGCTTTGTCTAACCAGAGTGCAGTGCCTTGAGACTTAGCTCACCAGGTAACGTGCTGCCAGAGGCCAAGTGCTATGAATGTAGGAAGCAGGGGAAAGGGCTTTCTTCAGCTGCAGACCTCTTACAGGATTTTGTTGACATACTCACTCACCAAGCATTTGGGTCTGCTTTCTGAGATGGTCATTTCTGTAGGGGAATTTCTTGTTTCTCTTGGCTTGAAAAGTGGGTGCTTGGATTTCAAACACCACTCCTCTGGAAGACTTGGATTGTGCTTGTGATTATTCCAGAATGGGATAATTCTTGTACTTGAACTACAGAGCTTAACTCTCTGCAAGCTGTGCCTCCACTACCATTGGCCAGTCAGGAATAATAGGAAAAGCAGTCTTTCCTACCCCAAAAGTTTTTTGTCTCTTTTATCTGATATGCAATACCACTCAAATATCCTTTTCTAGTGACTACAGGCCTGTTTCTCCTTACTGTCTTGAAGTGAATTGGAAGTAGCTGGCAAGAATTATTTGGGTTTCTTTTTTATTTTCTCCATTCTTTGCTTTCTCACAGTATGTTTAGGCCAGAATAAGAGGAATTTTTCCTTTCTGTTGCTTAATTGCACTAGAGTTGTTGAAGTTTTTTCTCCTTGCCTTTGTCACCTATGTTTATTCCCTAACTTTTCTGGTGTCCTTAAAAAGTGCAGCTAGAAGGAAGGGACATAAATAGAATTAGTGTTCAGGATCTTACTTTGTTTTGGAGGTAAGGGCCTGCTGGGGGGGATGTCTTTATCCTATTGTCACCACTGTCTTCCCATCTGCCTTCTCTCTCCCTCGGTTCCTGTTGCTTCACCTTCAGAATTCTTCCTGAATTCACTGTGCTTAAAATAATACTTGTTTGAACAATAAAAGCTGTATTAAAGGGGTACATTTTTTTAAATACACATATTGGCACTGCAAGAGAGGGGTTTGCAAAGGAAGGGACTGTATGCTTTTGCACATAAAGTGAGTATGTCAACAAAATCCTGTAAGAGGTCTGCAGCTGAAGAAAGCCCTTTCCCCCTGCTTCCTACATTCTAATTCCAGATACAATGGAAATTCCTACAGCTGAAGCAGCAGCAAAGAAAACCCAAGTGGTGCCTTTATACTGAGTTGCAACACTGAAGGCAAACAGCAGCTGGAAGCTTGGTTTGATCTTTTTGTGTGAATAAGATTAAATAGCAGGCACGGTGCTCATGAGTGGTATTTTCCTGATCCTCTTCCACAAAGCTTTTGAAGACTTGTGGAGAAGCACAGGGTGTTTTCAGCACCTGCTGAAGGAATGGTGACTGGAGAGCTCAGCACAGCAGAGAAACAGCCGAGAAAGACCTAGGTATAATGTGGTTAGATTGCCCTGGTGACCAGAGTGAAAGGACATCTCATCTGTGCCCATGTCTCTCCTTTCCTTTCTGTTAATGTTTTTGTATTTACTTGTACACTTTTGACATTAAATGTATCGTCTCACTGGGGTGAGAACCTGGCCTGGAGGTCATTGACAGATCTGGGGGTCTGGGCTTAAGGGCCAGCTCCTGGGTCTGCGTGTGAGATCAGACGTGATCTGAGGCAGGGCTGAAGTCTTCCAGGGCTCCTTCTGTAGCCACAGCAGCAATCTACTCTAGTGTTTGCTGGTGTGAGATTTCATCACTGCTTCCATTTTAGAGCAAGAGTGAGAGAGCAAACTTACTGTCAGCTTCTTTGTTTTGTTGGGTTTTTTTTCTGTCAAATAGCTTTTCAGATTCCCAGTGCTCCCTTATCCTGCCTTCCTTCCTAGAGACTACTTTCCAGCTTCACCATCTTCCTTGTCCAACTAATGTTGATTTACATGCACAAATTCCATTCATTATATTCCTAACACAGACATTATTGCTGTTGTTGCATTTATTTTATTTTTAAAATGTTTTTATTGCATCTTTCTTGGGTAGATACATTCCCAGATCACTTGTCCATCATCGCATCACCCTCCAAGAAGTGTGGGCTCTGTGTCTGTGAGTGCTTCTGGAGCTGGTGTGTCTCCTATAGCACTGCCCTGCCTGCTGGGACTCAGCTTAGCCAGGGTACCTCTCAGCCCAGTGCTTATGCTGAAACAAAGCCAAGACTAATCTTCTGCATGTTCCAGGACAGAATAACATCCAGACTAAACCAGACACTAAACTAAATCCCTAGGTGGAGAAAGAAGCTGTCTCCTCAAGATACTTTTGTGCTCGTCATGTTCATTGCTGCTGGATCAGTGTGGTGTTGTTTCTTGGGTAACCAATGAGTAATACATTCAAATCCACAGTTCTTCTGCAGCATCTGGGGATGGTTAGGTTGAGTAGAGATAAGTGCAGACCTTTGTGCTGAAGAAAATAATTGCATGAGCCTCTCAGCTACTTAAATTGTTGAATGACCTTCCTTTTTTATCTTTCAGGAGTCTCAGGAATGTGACTCTTCCCCTTTCATAGTCAGTCTGTCCTTCCTCCCCAGTATTTGGAGGCTCTCCCCCAGGAGCGTGCAGTCCCTTGGATGGCAGCAGCCGGGTGCTTTGGAGGAGCAGTGCAGTTGTAGGCACTGCAGCAAAGGCATCAGTCTTCCATGTGGGAACAACTGCTTTTGTCTCTGATAATCTGCTAGACTTCTCTAGAAGCCCTGCCTGGGGAAAGCTGTGACATTTTGTGTTGTGTTGGGAGCCCTGTGGCCACCTTCCCAGAAGCTCTTTCTGGGTTATATGGTCCTCAAGGAGGGATATGGTACAGTAACTTCCTACTGGGGAAAATCCACCCTGTAAACAGAGCAGAGAGGGAAATATGTGTTTGCTTTTAAAGGGAAAAAAGTTCTGTTTCATCAGGACTGAGCTTGCAGCTAGTCTGTGGTAACTTTCCATTCCTCTTTACATTTTTGTAGCAAGGTCCAGATATTTAAATCTCCACCAAAGTAATGGTAATTGAGGGCTCAATCTGAACCTTAGTAAAAGGACTGACAAAAATTCCTGCTGCCTGGATTGCAGCCTGGTTTAGAGGCCCTAAACCATAAAATTCCCTTGTTAATCTCTGATAGCATCTGCAATAATGGAACAAATCTTAAAAATCTACCAAACCAAACCAAGTAAGTCAGAAGAAAAATATATACTAACAAGTTTGATGTCTATGATAGTTCTCCTTTGGGGTTTTGGTATTTACCTTTTTTATGCATTTCCAAGGTTAAACCTGTTTTGTGTGTGGTTACTTCATGGAATGATTGAGGTTGGAAGGGACCTCTGAAAGTCACCTGGTCCGGCCCTCTGCTCAAAGCTGAGCTACTTTGATGTTAGAAGTTAAGGCAGGATGTTAAACACCTCTTCCAGATGAACTCTGATCTTTCCTGAGGATGGAGCATCCACATGCTTTCTGGGCCCCTCTACTGGTGTTTGACCAACTTTACGGTGAAATAGATTATGTCTTTAGAAATGTGAATTTCTTGTGTTGTGTCTGGTGGGTTTTGCCCTTCTTTTACCGTACACCACTGAAGAGAGTCTGACTTTGTGTCCATCTTCCCTCCATCCACCCCTTCCCAGTTAAGCAATATCAGTAGATTCTGCCTTGTCTTTTTTTAAGACTTAGGGAAAAAATGAAACCAACCAGCCAAAGAAACCCACCCACATTTTTCTCGGCTTTTCTTCATATACCATATGCTCCACCTGCCTGGCCATTTTGGTGGTCGTTCACTGGACTTGATCCAATATCACATACTGCAAGTGCTGTTTTCTGAAAAAATGTCTTTTCTATTTTCTTTCATTGAGGTTGTCTTTGCCACATGGTATTTATGGCCTATCCTCCTCTTTAAAGTTCCTTGATTAACATGCTGTAATTAGCAAACTCCTGGTGTAGCCTGCTACAGACAAAGAGGGAAAATGAATATGTGCTGGTAGACATTTGTACATATTCCATTATGTGCAGCACAATGTGTTGTGACAGTTCTACTTAGTAGTCTTCCATGAGTGTAACATAAAGATTAAAGAAACATGGGGTTAGAGAAAGTGGGAAAGAGTATTAAACCCCTTGCCCACATATCACAGGGAGTAAAATAGCTCTGTGTGTGTATGTGCATATGTACTCACATATGTATTTGCATGTATATATAATTTTATATATGAAGTATATATATATTTATTTATTAGATGCACAAGTGATTTTGCAAGTGATTTTGGGATACCCAGTCTTTTTCCGTGAATAGAAAGCAGGGGATATCCAGCAGATGCCCTGTGCTGTGTGCTAAGTCAAAAGAAGAGGGTCCTGTCCCCAGTGTGTAGCAGTAAGTGACTGGGTAGGAAGAAAGACATGCAGTTTCTCAGGGAAGCTTCGTAAAGAGGATGGTGTGAGGTTCTGCTGAGGCTGTTTAGTTCGAAGCCACTTGTGGTGTGGTAATGTAACAGGGGGACCTCGTCTCACGTTGAATGCTCCATGGTTTCTTTACACTTCGAGTTCTCCATGGGTGCCCTGCTGGTGGCTTTGCTTCACAGCATGATGTGCAGGAGCAGGAAGCTGAAGATTGAGTCGTGCTTTCTCTCTTCATTTAACACAATTGTAGGTGGCATGAAGAGTGGGATGCTGGGGTAGGAAGTAGCAGGAATTATTTTACTCCCACTTTATTTTATCTGGGCAACATGCCCTTTCTGAACAGTTGGTTTGGCCGCTTTTTTTCTTTAATGTGCTTAGTGTCTGTGATCTATTTCTCTGTCTCTCCCCTTCTTGTAGGGCCATTCCCTGATTAAAATGAAATAGGCTCTAAACCAGCAAGAAAGGATTAGGAAGCTGGAATGGTTTGTGTGTTCAGCTGTCAGAAACACAGCACTGAATTCCTGTGAAAGGCAGCATTTTGCTTTTCCCTTTGCTGGTGAAGTCTTTCAAAGAACAGTATGACTTCTGGTGTATGTGTTGCCCTCTCTGCATCTGAAATACAGCCCAGGTGTGGTTGCACATCCCCATTGCTACCAACACCGAATGAAAGGAATGAGCTGTTGTTATTGTTGTTGTTGTTGTTGCTGTTACTATTATTATTTTTAAGTTCCTGATATTGAAACCTTGCTACTGACCTGTTGGGTTTTCTGAGAGAGAGTGTGCAGCTGAGTCTCCATCCTACTTTGGAGATTTATTTTTAATTGTTTGCATATGGCTTTTTTGAGGGGGACGTATGGAAATCTTGCTGTTGCTCCTGAACTATTTCTTCTGAGGGAGTGGTAGCGCTGTAGTGTCACTAGAAAATATTAATGCATGTAAACATTTTTCAAAAGCATTACATCTTCCTGCACGTACTTTATTATATTCCCACAAATCTGACTAGATTTGATAGATAGGTAACTAGGGAGCAAGGATGGGGGAAGCAAGCTAGAGAGGGAAGGAGGGAAAAGGGAGTGAAATAAACACAAACCTGCTGTAATTCAAAACAAGGTAAAACCAGATTGTGTGCTTTGGCTAATTTTCTTATTCAGGTATTGATCCAGTGGCTGCTCCAGAGTCTATTAGCAGTCAGCCAGTGAAAATATTTCCCATCGGGGGCTCTGACCTGAGACGGGGGTGAATCTATAGCAATTTGTTCAAACAGAGGAAAGCTTTTTCCTCTGATTTGTATTCCAATTTGCACAGCCTACAGAGGGGGGCCCCATTGTGGGGGGGTTTGCAGGGTGGTGCTTCTCAAGTGGGAATCAAGCTTGAGCCAGGTAACAGGCTGAAAAAAAAGCCTGATTAAACTCTGAGCTAGGCACCCTCCTGTGCCTTGCTGGGCAGTCTGGGCACTGCAGTAGGCTTGCCTAAGAGGGCAGTGGGACAGCTTGCTGCATCCCCTCAGCATGGGGGACACAGGCCTGGCAAGTCAAAGCTGCCCCAGAAGGGAGAAAGCTGTCCTTCCTGCAGCCTTTTAAAGAGATGGGGAGAGAGGTCAAAAGTAGTTTCTGCCTCATGCCCATCACTTCTCTCCACGTGTGGCCAGGAACAGGTTTCCTGTGAGCATGGCTGGATGGCTCTTTCCAGTGCTGGGAAGATTCAGCTGTGCTCCATAACTGGTTTCACCTCAGTTTGCTCCTGCTGGAGAGGGCCAGTGTGGGTGGTGCTTCTCAAGTTAAGACCCTGCTACAGGGGTTGCTGTATCCCAATGCTTTCACGGAGTCTGACAGAAGCTGCCTGATAACAAGAAGCTTCAGGTCCCAGCTTTCACCCAAAGCTGTGCTGAAGGTGCCATAGAGTTGTGGAGCTTCCCTTCACACTCCTTCCTGTTGGCTAACTGTTCCATGATTGCTTTAGAAGTAATCCAGACAAGGAAAAACAGTCTGAGTATCCCTTAAATCTAGACACTGCAGCTATCAAGAGCTTCCGGAAATCTTGGTGGGGAAAAACCTGATGAGGTTATTAGCAAGACTCATGGCCTCCAGTGCCTTTTGGGTCTGCAGCAGATCTAATGCCGACTGCTTCCTGCCAACCCCATGCCAGCTTGGATATCTGCAGGGTTGGAGTTTAGCCTGTCTGTTGTGGCAATGAGGCAGTTGTAAAGTTTTAGTTGGAGAGATATGCAAATGTTTTGGAAAGACTTTTATGTGCATACAGGCATCCACTCTGCCTCTGAGAAGGCCAGAAGCATCAGGGTTGTGTCTTGAAATATGTAAGAAGTGTTTTTCACTTCTAAACTTAGCTCTCTGACCGAGCTCCTAGTCCTTAAGTCTATATTGGGCTTCCACATTAACGAGTGACACCACGCTGCCTGTTTTCCATTAATTGCCCAAATGTGGGAGCATGAGTTGGAAAATCTGTTTAGTAAAGGTGGGAAGAGGGGGAAACCATCCTTTGTATAAAATACAAGGATAAGAGTAGGAGGGAGTAAGAGTGGGAGAGATGTCGCTTTAAGCTTTCAAAAGTAGCTGGAATTCCTCTCAGCCTTGTTTATACTTGCTTTAATTTGGTGTTGGTCAGAGAAACACTTAGAGGGAGGAAGAAGGCAGGAAGGCAGAAATAAATAATGACTTTAAATCTTAAATCTGCAATTTTTAAACCACAAGTTTATTTTTGACTTGGCCATAACTTTCAGGGAACCAGCCTGAGTATCAGGGAGAGAGTAACTCCAGCTTTGAGAAAGAGTGGGAAAATTTATGAGATTTTAAAGCAGTCAGGTAGAGAGAGGTTCCTGCAGCAAATGGCTTGAGGGGAGTGTGCATAGGGACAATCACAGCAGCATTTTGTAATATATAGGAGAGTATTTAACAGTATTGGAGCCATGTAATGAGCTGATGCTGCTTAGCAGAAGGCTTGTTATGGTGCTGGAGGGGAAGGTTGGCAGAGAACAGACTCCTCTGCCCAGCTGGCAAGGGTGCTGGCTGCTGCAGAAGGGCTTCCAGCTACATTCCCAAGGGAATGTGGAATTCCCTCCAGCTTGTATCATGGTTTTCTGGACAACAGGCACAGCAACTGCTGTGCCAGCCTTTCTAAGCAGGCTAGTGAGAGACAATTAAAATCCAAGGTACCACTTGCTTGATATGCACCAGTGATTGGCTCCCATTTAGGTGCTGGATTTTAGGCCTTTCATGCCAGCTAATTGATCCAGTGCCTGCTCTAAGCACGACCAGTGCCCCGGACTTCAGCAGAAAGGGGAATGACTCATGAAACAGAGCTGTCAAACTGCAGATCCTTGGCCTTGCTTTGAATGTGTTGCTCTTTCATTCCACTGTCTCCTTCCTCCCTGGGCTGCATAAGCTGTAGGAGGGAACTGAACTGTCTGTGTTAACAGTTAATTTTGCAGTTTTGGTTTCTGTAGCAAAGCAAGCAAGCTGTGCTTTGGTAGTGTGCTGAGGAGATGGAACTCAGCTGGTATTGGGTTGTCTGCTTGCTCCCATGGGGGGATGTAGTGCACAGAACCAAGCAGCAATCTGTCAGGAGAGGACTGCTGGCATAGCACCAGGCAGGAAGGCAGTTGGGGTCTGCATTGCCTTGGTTGTAGGGAAAAAATGTTGGGAGTGACCCTTGTTGAAGGAAATGGGGTTAGGGAGGTATACTGCTCACAAGTTATCTTGAGGACTTAGGGAAACTCTTTTTTCCAATTAACATTTAAATTTTGTAGCATATATTGTGGAGTATGACTTGGAGATGATGACTGGGGAAGTAATACAGGGTGTATATAGAAGCCAACTGTGTCTCTGGGATACACAGCAGTTTGTGACAGGTCCCCAGAATAACATCCCCTTGGTGTTCCTGCTGTTGTGCAAGACAGATTTATCATGTTTCTCCTAGAAAGGGTATCAGGTTTTGTCTGGTACAGGACTGCAGCAAACAGCACCTGCTTCCTCCACCACCCCTGCAGAAGTGTATTCTTGTATTCCTTTTAATGTATTGTATGGTGTATTTCCTTTTTAGGAGGTGACACCACTGGCAGGGTTATTTCCCCAGGAACAGAAGAGGACGTCTGCCTTGCAGGCTCCACTCACTGCTGCCTATTTATGTGTTTGCTTGCCCACATTGCTGGGGGTTTGGTGTGACTCAGGGGGAGGGCACTGTTTTACTCAAAGTCTCTTCAGGTCTGAGTCTCATGCTGCACAGTGTATGTATGCACATGTGGGACTGCATCTCCTCCTTGCCTGGGTCTGATGCCACGACACCAGAATGATCAGCTCCCTCCAATGGCCCTTACTCCTGACCCTGTGCCCTGGTTTAAACCCAGCCAACAACTAAGCACCACAAAGCCACTCTCTCCCTCCCTCGCTCCCTCCCTCCCTCGCTCCCTCCCTCCCTCCCTCCCTCCCTCCCTCCCTCCCTCCCTCCCTCCCTCCCTCCCTCCCTCCC